>JALLBK010000500.1:0-25511 GCA_036940085.1 Discostella pseudostelligera | reverse complement strand
GGAACACATCTCATGTTGTGATGATGATGTATCTCTCCCACTCCCAACACCATCCAAACGAGAGGCAATTCTGTGGCATTTCATTCTTTTCACATCCGATGAACGATGATGATCGATGCGATGATGATGAGTGCCGACGACGACGCGAAGTACGATAGCATTGACATTCCCACTCCGTAATATCACTGCAATTTACTGCCCATCGATATCGACGTGCCATCACAAGTTTTAGCCCATCGTTGAAATGAAGCACCCCATCGAAGCCGACGACTCATGGAACGCCTATCTCGATCGTCACGGCGGCGGCAGCATCGACGACGTCGATGATGAGGAAGGTAGAACAACAACAATAGCTGCAGAGGAGGAGCCATCATCATCTTATCGCCGTCGTCTATCCAAACCCAAGGCAGAGAAGGACGACAACAAACAACAACATGATAAGCACCGCCACCACAGCATCGACGACGACGACGACGAGATTGATCCCATCCAATTAGAGAAACTCAAATTTGCCGAAGATTTACGCACACAACAAGTGCAACAGGCATCTCAATCGAAGAAACAATCCAAGGCGGAGAAGAAACGATTGGAGGCATATAATGCAGTGTATCAGAGTCCGGGCATTGCTAGGACGAGTGCGCATGGTCTCATGGTGCGTAGTGTACATCTGATGCAATTGGTTTGTTAATGCTCATAATTTGTTTCGTCCATGCCACTAACATTACACTTCGTAATTACTGCCACATTCGCACTCTCGCATGCTCGCTCTGTGGCCTTTTCTGGCATCATCATCCTATATTTATATTATAGATTGACGCCGGCTCCACCGGATCACGTATGCACGTGTACGAATTCGAACCACGTGTATTGAATAGCAAAGTTGAGGTGGCGGCAGCAGTCTCCGGACGGAAATTAACCTTTCCAGGCACAGAATCACGATGGACGGCACGATTAAGCCCGGGCATTAGTGAATTTGCCGATATTGAGGATGATGCATTGTTGGAGGAGGTGAGTGTTGGTTTGGTAGAAGTAGATTGTTAGTGTGCTTTCTCGAGAAAATGTTTCAAGTCTGAAGTCTCGCTTAACCATATCTTCCAATTCCATTATTGTGCGCTTAGGCCATTGCCAACTACCTCGAACCATTACTCTCCTTCGCCAAGGCCGTATTAGCCAGCAAGGAATCGGAATTTTCCAACTTCCCCATCTTTCTCAAGGCCACTGCCGGCTTGCGCATCATCCCCTCCAAAAAACGACAACGTGTCATCTCCACAGTACGAAAGTTATTTGCCAATGATACCTACTGTCCATTTTGGGATGAAACTGAGCGTGTACGTGTCATTTCGGGAGAAGAGGAGGCCGTGTACGGTTGGGCGGGTGTCAACTTTCTTTTGGGGAATCTAATGAAGAATTCCGAGGGTGTTGGTGAGGCCTACGGTGGTGCTATTCAAACCTTTGGTGCGTTGGACATGGGCGGTGCGTCATCTCAGATTAGCTTCTTTCAGCCCGAGGGCGATGTAATGAGTGGGTTGTTCAAATTACAAGTGGGTCAGGGACGGCATTGGAATGTGTATGCTCATAGTCACTTGATGTTTGGTATTAATATGGCCGAGACTAGGCGGAAGGCACGGCTTGCAATGAATAGTACGGCCAAGGCGCGGTTGGTGGAGGGTATATATGACCCGTGTCTTCCCGCTGGGGGTAGAATTGAGTTCAAGACGAGTGTTCACTACGACAAGAACGGAATTGACACATGGAATGCGTCCGTAGATGACTTTTCGGCAGTTGCTGAGCCTGGTTCCTCCGATTATGGACATTATCATGCGGTATTGGTCAACAATGAAAACGCAGGTGATTGGGAGCAGTGCAAAACGTTGGCACGAGGTCTATTGAACAAAGAGTCCAACGCCTGGTGTGAATTTTCGCATCATTCTTCTTGCTCGTTTGTCGGGGTATACCAGCCGGAGCTACCAACCCAAGCTGCATCCTTTGGGGAGTTCTTAGCCTTTTCCAACTACTATCACGTTTGGCAATTCCTTCAACTGCAACCTCGTTCGAGTCTTGAGCAAATTGACCAACAGGGACAGCAGGTGTGCTCTCAGAACTGGAAACAAATGCTGGAATACAATGCCAAGAACACAAACGTTACCTTGACTGAGGAGGATCTTGCAACATACTGTTTCCGTGCCGCCTACGTTCATGAGATGTTGGCGTATGGGTACGGCTTTCAGCCCAACGATCGCATCACTGCCACCAATGTCGTCAATGGCCAAAAAGTGGATTGGGCCCTTGGAAGCATTCTGTATGAAATCAACACTTTGCCGTGGGATTATATCGAAGTCCATGGCGCTCACCACATCGCTGATCATATGGAGAGTAACATGTTTCAAAACTGGGGTAGCGATTTCACACGATATTTGGCGGGGGTACTAGTTGTATCGATTCTTGCGCTGCTTCAGATTATGAGAGTGTATCGGCGACAGTCGAGAAGTGGTAGTAGTCGGCGGAAGGACGGGTATGAAACTCTTCACGACACCGATGAAATCGAGACGCTAACATTGAGAGTATAGAGAAAGCTCCTGTACAAATTAAGATATAGAGCTAATAAATAATACTGTGATCCGAGTTTGAAAAAGTGTTACTAGGAGTTGCGCACGCAGGTCCTTCATCATCGATCACAGAGCTCATGCAGCCGCCAAGCGAGGCCCATCAATATACCGCACGTTCACTACAAATGCACATCATTATTGTGATCAACTCCTCGTTTATTCATTGAGCGATGGAAATAGATTCAACACCATTCATTCACATTCTCGCAAAGAGAATGCAACGCAAGTTGTTGTTGAAATTATTGCGGCTTTCCACCCCCCTCCTGCCCACCACGACACTCTACCAAATTCCGATAATGCATATCACACTCAACCCTCTCTATATCTCTCCGATCCAACTCTTCCAACGCTACATTCAATTCATTTTCCATTTGTCGTAATTGATTAGTCAGCGATTGTACCTCCCCAGACAAACCTTCTAAATTCATATTGGTATTGGTTAATGTATTCCGAATGGCAAGATGTCGTTTCTCACAATGGGATAGTTGCAATTGTAACGATTCCTGTTAGTTGATTTCGGATTGGACACGATGGGATGCTTTTTGGAGGGCCGTGGTAGTTCGTTGATAGGTAGTGGTAAGTTCGTCAATATATTTTTGGGGAGTTGAATCTGGGAGACAAGCAGCACCCAAACCCTCGTTAGTATTATTGAGGTCGTTATCTTTCAATTGTTCCAATTCCATCTGTTGGTTCTTTAGTTGCTGTATGTGTGTTTGATAATCTATTTGGAATTGGTCGACGATTCCGTCTGAGAACATTATAATCATCATCGTGGCAACGGCGACAAACAAATACAAGCAAAATAATGAACGATAGGGAGTGCGTGTGAGGTTCGTTGATGTGCAGATAAAGAGAGAAAGATGATGCAATCAAAATATGGGGCATTTGATGAAGAAAAAAGGAAATTATTATTGTATTTGAACTCACGATAATTGGATTGCATTGTGTAAGACGCGAGGGATGCACCAACGACGACACCCACGCCAAAGATCGCAATCATCATAGGCTGCATGGCAAAGCTTCGTCGGGAGGATGAGGATGAGGGTGAGGGTGAGGGTGAGGGTGCCGACGATGCAGCCGGCTCGTTCATTGGAAATCGATGAGCCGGCCAGCTGCACAAGCAGAGAGCCAATTTTAGGCGATTGTTTATACTAAGTTCCCACAGAGGATGTCGCCAAATCACAAGGCAATCCTACGTAAGGAACAGTAGAGAAATTCTACATACATGATCCCACGTGGGCATATAAGGGAGTATTGCTTTACATTTTAAAATTAATTTTCAAATTTAAGTGTTCACAGCGGAATCAGTACAATCTTTGTGTGAGCTCGCTTCGCGCTCTTTCCTCAAGCCCGCCACCGGCCGGTGCACCTTCGCTCTTCGCTCGCTCCACAAACACAAGCACAAAAGCGCACAAGACCATGGACCATGGCGACCATGAAAGTCGCCCCCGGCGATGCCGTCCTAACCAAGTTTGGCACAGGCGTAGTGGTTCGCTGCTTCTCTTCAACAGCAGCACCCTGCTCTCTTGCTAGTTCCGGAAAGTGGAACGATGATGTCGTCAACAATGAGCATCCTTCATCGTCATCGACCGAAGTGCCGAGCAGAGAGCACAGGTGGGCAACCATCCGACTATGGCGACGACCTGGACAATCTATTGCCTCTTGCGCCATGGCCCATCTCCTACTTGATGAGAATTACGATGAAGATGATGTGAATAATAATCATAGAGGGAATTATTATGCTGGCGGTGGTGGATCATCATGCCTACTACAAAAGAAACTCGCGGCGGCACCAGGGATGATTGTTCGGGCATGCACAGCTGACAATATCAATTCAGATGGTAATACTGAAGATGGTGGGAATTCGCATCAAGAGGAGAATGCTCAACTGTACTTAATCGAGCAGTATTTGCCAGAGACAGATGTCTATTTGGCTTCACTCATCCATGACAATGACAATGCTGGCGGTACTACTGCTACTACTACTACTACCACCAATTCAAGATGTCAAGGAGAAAATGCAACCAACAAGGAATACATCACACTATCTGCGCATCAAATCATACAAGCATCATCCAAATTCTATCCAATATTAGAAGACTTGATCGATCGGGGGGAATCTGCTTGGAATTTGGCCATGGAACGGTCAAATATGAATCAACAACTACGACAACAATCTCCCGAAGCATTGGTGGAGAATTTATCTAACAAGTTCTCTTCGGTGGTTACACTAAATACCAGCAATGACTTCCATAAAGGTGATGATGGTGCGGATGCAGGATGTGCTGGAGTAACTGAGAAATTGGCCAAGGCGGTATCAGAAAGTTCCACCTCGATGATTCAATCTCTCCATTCAACCCTGGGCAATTCCGATACTTCCGCCTCAAATGAGAGTACTGGAACATTGAATTCGGCAACAATGCCGAAACCAGGGATAATACCAAACATTGACACTGCCACTGATGAAATTAAACAAATTTACAACATGCTACGTGATGATGATTTGACTCAACTATTTCAAAGGGGGCAGGAACGGTTGAAGGAATTGGTGGAGGTGGATATCCCCGAAGAGACGAGACAAATTTTGATGGGCGTGGGTATTGAGTTTGAAGACGAGGAGGAAGAGGAGGAGGACGGAGATGAAGCCGGAAAGAGTTCTACTGCATCGAGATCAGCACGACGGAAAATGGACAAGTTGCGCAAGGAGGCATTGACAGCTTTAACTGACTTGTTAAAGAAGAAAATCACCACCGATACGAATGGAAATATTGTCATACAATCCAGTAATGCGACCAATATTCAAGTGAATACCAATGCTATTCAACTTGAATCATCCGCCACCACCGCTACCTCTGCCACAGCAATGATAGAACAAACACAAGAACAATTCACACAAATGTTCGATCAATTCTCCAAGGCGGCCACGTCCGATCCGCAATTACTACAAATCTTTGGTTCTATATCGGAAAAGACGAAAGTATGGCAAGAGATGACCGGCCGATTATTGCAAACACGGACGGCAAGTTTGTTTATGGAGGGTGGACAGCGATTGCGTGCCCGGGCCGCGGAGATATTAACTGTTGGGGGTGGGAATGTACGTGAGGCATTATTTGCGGGAGGCGATACTGCCAGTAATAGTAACGCCGCCTTGACACGAGCCTTCACTGAGGGGGATATTGCCAAGGCAAAACTAAAATCGATGGAAATGGGTGATGCGATACGGCAACGATTATTCAAGGCAATTGAATTACGGAGTGAGAGTAGTGGAGGATTAGATGCGATTATTGCTGGATCATTATCGTCATTGCAACACACTGCTGATGGGTACAGTACCAAAGTGACATCACTTTTGGGACTTGAGAGACTTTCTTCCGAAGATACTATCCAATCAGTGATTGCCAATTTACAACAATCTGCGTCATCCACCATGAAGGGGACGAAAGAAACACTCATTGCACTCCTTTCGCAACGAAGTGGTTATCGCGATTCGGTGCTCCTGCGTCTGGAACGGACATTCATCGATCTGGAGTCCCAACTAGGAAAAGATTTGACTGCAGAACAAATTGCTGAAATTTCGAGAGGAGAGGGAGGATCGATGGCGTTATTTCAACCAATTGCAATGAAGGCTGCCAAAGAGATCGAAGTCCAACTAGATGCTGCCGAAGCAAAGATGAGGGAGTCCAAGCATTGGAACACGAATGCCGATGATGTTATGATAAAGGTACGGCAAATTACTCGAGGGGAATTAAGTATGAATGACATAATAGATATGGCTGCCGGATATTTGGACGATGAGCAAGTCGTTGCCAATAGTGGAGGGTTGATTGTCAAGGCCGAGAGTCTGCTTGATAGCTTTGAGGCGGCATCGGCGCGTCTTAGTAGTGACAGTACCAACAATAAGCTACCTAAAGGAGCTGATGCGGCTACAGGACTCATGGATATTGCGGTCAAAGCGGGCATAACCAAGGATGCGGTAATGCAGAGCGTGGACAGCCTTGACATGAACAAGCTATTGGATCACACACAAAGTGCCATCACCGACGAAGCAGCCAGGCGCGAACTAATCTCAAGCGCGGGTGATTCTGCTTTAGACTTTTTGTTGAAGATATTGCCGTCAATGCCTGTCCCGCCGTTCGATGGAGTGAGGGATGGTTTAGTCTATCATTTATCAAATCTAAGCATGGCGGGTTTCAAGGTGAAGAAGGAGGACATCACAATTGAAATTGCAGGAATACGTGCCTCGTCGTCGCAAACAACTACCGCTCGTGCCGTTACTGCATCTGAACTGTTGGTAATTGACATTAGAAACATCTCCGCCACACTCGATGATGCGGTATGGTGTTTTGAACAGACATACATGCCATATTTAAAGGGGAGTGGTAAGGCTAACACGAGACTCTGGGATGGGGCAATTCGGTTGAAATTTGAGCTCCGTCGTCGTATCGCAAAGATGGAGATTGATCCCGTCACTGGGCAGACAGTCCCCACGTGGGAACCAGTGCTATGCCTAAATGATAGATCATGTTCCATTGGTGGCGTCGAACTTACTGTCCAAGGTGAGGGACGTATCACTTGGGTTGCCAACAAGTTGGCATCTCTTCTTGGGACCAGACTACGAGACTATGTTGTGAACGTCATCATCAACGCGTTGACAAACAATATTGGACGGCTTATTGATATGTTGAACACAAACCTCTGCAACTACTGGGATCTTATCATGCGAACTGCCAACCTTGAACTCGACAACTTGCCCGAACTGGCAGCGCATCATGTTACAAACGTCGAGGTTGATGAAACTGAAGATGAGGTGGAACTTGTTTGGAGAGAACGAGTACCCCTGGGACTCAATATTCTTACCAATGACAAAAGTGGCTGGTTGAAGGTGATTGATTTGCCTAGAGGCACCCAAGCGAGGATGGTTGCGCAATCAAAGCAACTTGACCCAGACTTGTTCAAAGGCTCTACCATTATAAGCGTGAATGGTAAAAGATACGGACCTGAGACTCGAGTGGAATTGTTCGCCGCATTAAAGGATCCAGCACGGCCCAAGGCTATCTTGTTCAAACTTGCTACACAGAATGATCAAGTGCAGATGGATAAAATGTTCAAGCAGCCGGGGGCAGATTCCTCTGCGAAGGCAAAATCACTGAATAAAAATCAAGACGACACAACCCTTGTCACCACTGTTGCTATCGTTGATGAGGGTGACATCGGGCTGAAATTGAGAAGTCATGATAATTTTGCACTCGCCGTCGTCAGGTTTAGTCAGGACTCGAACGGGCGAACTAATCCAGTAGAAAAGAGTGGAAAGGTTGCGGTGGGCGATCTACTTAGCCACATTAATGGAACTCTCGTCCTGGGAGAAAACGGACAAGGTAAGCGGAAGGCTCTCTCACTGTTGGAGGAGGTAGGGTCAAATCGACCACTATCACTTGGTTTTGTCAAGCCCTACCAACATCACATCATCATAAAGAAATGTGAAAGTGAATGTGAAGTCTTTGGAGGACCGTCAGAATTAGTATTCACCGAGGTGAATTCGACAACAAACTCCAATGAGAAGAAAATTGTCCTGGCCGACTTTGCTCTTACAGAGGGTGCTGCTGAGACTGGTGGAGTCTTTGTTGGAGATAACTTGGTTTTCATTAACGGCATTCCTGTTGGTGCTGGGTGTAGATTTCTCAAAAATAGCGATCCTTCACCGAATTTGGGTGAGTGAAACTACATGCGTCGGCTGTTCTATTCGCACCTTTTCAACGTTCTAATCCTACAGCCCGAATCGTCGCTCCCTCTAGACAAGGTCATCAACATGCTTAAACAGTATTCACCACTTGCCCTGACGTTTGCACGAGCACAAGCGAAGCAACTGCCCTCAGTCAAGTCATATTTGTCGTCATCTCCACTTTCGTTTGACTTGGAATCAGCGCACACATTCTCCATTCCATCACCGGATTATGACTATTTGGGATGCACATTCGTTACAGGTATGAATGGATCGGATATCGTTGTTAAGAATATAAAGGGCGTTGCTGGATTATTTCAACGAGAAATGAAGGCATCGAACCAACCATTCATTGGGTGTACTCTCGAAACATTGGATGGAGAGGTGGTTCCCTCATATTCAAATGCCCAGCTCATAGTGAATGCAATGAAAAGGCGTTGGGCTGCTAGTGGTCAGCTGGAGCTTACGTTCTGCAACGATAGACAACGAGATGCACTTCGTAGCACCAGTTCTTTGACGACCGTTGATGTTGAACACTTTGATGATGAGGCGAAATGACCTTGTGCACGTATGGTCATGATTCTATGTTTGAGTCTGGATTTAATGGATGCCTTCGATGGATATGTGTCTGGTGTTCCACTTCGTGCCTCATGCTTCCACTCTTCAATATAGATAGATTCATCAATGCATCGTATGGCATTGATGAATGTGAGGAAGAAGCATGCACTATGCACTAGAGTAAAGTTCTAGCATACTCATGGCCTACTAACTAAGAATTCATAAAATTAGCTCCACCGATCAATTTGATGCAAGTCATGATTTTCCTACTACTCATTTTTATTCTCTCTAGCCTCTAGCTCTTTTCCAATGCAAAGTATCACCTTTCGATTTTGTGCGTGAGTCCTCTCAACAAAGCTCCCAATCAAACTTCTCAGGAACGGGACATTTCGCCTTGCACATCCTCTGTACCTCCACGCTACCACCCCTGGCACTACAATTTTGAATACAGGCGATCCGTCCTCGACTCGGCGGAGTAGGAGTGGGTGCAATCGTATGATACTTCCCTGGACCAGTCGATTCTCTCCCGGTACCATTGTTTTGGTACTTGGCAGTGCATTGCACACGGCATTGGTATCGAGTTGTGGACCCCGTCGATCGAGTGACACAATTGTTGGTACATGTTTGAATCCGTGCACGCCGAATGTCTTGACAGAGGTCTTCGTGAAGTAGCACTGCTCCTCCTCTTACTACTTCATGATGGCCATCGTTATTGTCATTCTGGTCCTCGTCGTTTGGTGCTTCAACTGCGATGAAAGGGTCGACCGCGTCGTCATCGGCGAATGTTGTTGTGTAGTAGTAGTCGGGTTCTCCCCTCAAATTCGAAGGTTTTACTATCTCGTGCGACAGTACTACTACCGTCTTTGACAGTAATGCCAGAAGGATGCCGTATTGCTTCATTGTCAGATTAATGGTATTGTATATTGATACGAGTGAGTACTATTATTGTTCGCCTATGAAGACTTGTGTCATAGTGGTGGTGGTGGTGGTCGGCATCGTCCAACATGGTCGGTGCAGGTCGGTGCATGGTGGACAGTCTACGGCTACTATGGTGGAACCGGAAGTCCTCGGAGTTGATGCGCTTTGCGACATAAAGAGAGTTGACTCTCCGTCGACAGACGGACGAAACTTCGTCAGAGTCTTTCCGTCGATTCGAAGATCTGAAAGATACTTAGCAAATTTTAAAATATTTAAAATTGAAAAAGATATACCACCCACAACCACAACAACATGAACATCAACCATGAACATGAACAGCATGCTCCGTCCACAGCATCGCAGCATCGAACACCACCACCAATAAATACCGACCATCAAATAATCATCATCCACCAAACGAATAAGCAGCGGTCGTCATATCATGGGCAAACAATCGAAACGCAAGAGCAAACAACGAAGAGGTGGCGATCGTCCAACTGGTTTGGCCGATGATCCATCTTCATCACTTGCTTCATCATCGACATCGGCAGCAGCCAGTACTTCCAGCAGTAGCAGCACCAATAACGGTCCAGCAGCCAAAATCATACTAAAGATCCGGCATGGTGATCCACGTGTCCGTCATGCATCTCTCGTTGCATTATCACGCACCTTGTATGATGCGACATCGCTTGAAAATGCCGCCTCGAAAAAGAAGTTGGTACTACGTTCAGAGACGAGCGGCAACAACAAGAAGAAGATTGCAACTTCGGTAGCATCCTCGTTATCAACAACTTCAGGAGGAGCGGTAGAGGCATGCAATCCAACATTGCTACGAGCACTCTCCGAACGTATACTAGATGTAGATACTCCATGTGCGACAATTGCTGTGGGATGTTTATCGAATTATATTTCATTCTATTATGGAATTAATGGCGATGATGGCGATGGAAAGAAGAAGAAAAGGGGTAGTAGTGGTGGTGGTGGTGGTGTGGCATCGTCATTGGACGAGGGGTACGATGATGAAGATGTGGTGGCATCCGATGTCATGGTGCCGATACTATTGCAACGGATACAAAATACGTCAATTACTCTTCAGTGCATGATTCCTGTATCAACTACAGATAATGATGCAAAGAAAAAGAAGAAGGACGATGGTGAAAATAGTAGCATCGCCAATGGAGGTGCCGGAAAACTCAAGCTGAAGATGCAAGAGCAATGGACCCTACTCTCCTTAACCCTGGATGCACTTGCGGGTCTCATCGAGAATTGTTCTCGTGCCGTACAACGATTGAGTGGCGGTTGGGGAAACAACAATCACAGCAGCAGCAACATCATTGGGCATCTATTCGATGTACTGAAATTGACATGCACACCATCTCTGGAACCAAATATGGACACGGCCATCAATGCCTTACGTTCACTACATTCCTTACTTGACGACAACCTCTCGCTGATTGAATCCATTATTTCCACGTCCCCAACAATGGAACCGGGACCAACTTCGTCGTCACTTCACAGTATTGCATCTCAATTAGAGTTTCTCGCCACGAATGAGGCATTGCCCATCATGGCACGGTTGCATGCCTGCGGATCATTGCTGGCATTGCGCAGTGTCTACCTCCAGCAGAGGATGGGATGGGAAGACGGACAGCCGCCACCATCATCGTCCACGGATCCACAACAGCTAAAAGCAGCAATTGATCGAGTGCAAAAATCTACAGAAGATTTCGTATTGCCCAGCCTCTACTCCTTCTTTAGCAAGTACGTGATCCAAAACAATGTTGAATCGCCGCCAACCACGACAATGCACTTTGGACTTATTCAAAAAATGATGACATTGTCGAAACGACTTTCCGATTTGAAAAATGATGAAAACGTCGAAATGCAGGTGGTATCTCAAGTGAATGCACGTTCCGAACCAGCGAGGCTAATTGCAAGACGGCAGAAGGAGATGAAGGCGAATATGACGGATGGGTCAACCATGGATGAGGTGGTGGCAGTGGACGAACAACCAGCGATGAAAGCTACAGACCCGTCCGACAAAAATGAAGACATGGATGCTGTAATGGTCGTTGATGACAACGATGAGAGCAATGCTAATGAGCAGCAACAACAAAAACAACAAGCGGAGGATGATCTTAGGGACGAACTTGATGAAGTCGTATCCGAATGGAAGGCTATTGTAGGATCACAGAAATTGGCATTGGAGTTGGTGGCGAATATAACTTCTGGCAAAGAGATGGAAGTCGAGGAGAAGGAAGACGAGGATGATGAGGATGAAGGAATGATGTATGCAGCCGATGATGACGATGATGAGCACATGTGGGATTCGGACGACGAGGTGAGGCTGTTATCATCCTCCGCCAATAGCAAACATGCAGGAGATGCAGTGACCACCACCAACATGAACATCGCAGAGTACGATAATGCGATCTACAACTCAATGATGGATGCACGACACAATCTACCCATGACTTTGCTGCATTACTTTCGGTATTGGGTGGAGTTCCTTCCCAATGCTGCTACTTTTGCGGCAACAAATCCAACTACAACAGCTGGTACAGGCACCGCCAACGCTGATATTAAGGAGGAGGCAAAACCGGCTGCTCGTCTTCCCAAGTTAGTGTCACAAGACGTCGAAGAAATTCTGTCGACTTGCGCAATTTGCCTGGGCAATGTTGTGGCGAGCAATCTTCTTGAAGGAGTGGCTGGAGAGAACGAGGGGAAGAACAATTTAGACTTATTTTTGCGACAACTAGTGTCACTGCTTGATGATTCTACATCCTCAACCACCGGGAAAGTAGCATGTTCCACCAATGAACGTGGTGGTAACAATCAAGTTATAAGGATTGAATGCCGTCATCAACAGCACGTAACCTCCGTGCTGCTCTCACTACTTCGGAATCAGCCACCCTCTCATGTGCTGATTGACACGCAGACGCTGGATCATTTAATTGCCCTCCTTTCACAACAGCGTACCAGCGATACTATGGCTGCGACCGACGTCACCACTCCCGATGACGACGATGTTGAAGCAATGCTGCAAACACATCTGAACATAACATCCATTTTGGGCGTACTATGCACAAATCCGGAAGTGACACACCCAGAAACAACCGATCGCAAGGTTTGCCGTGCACTGTTGTCCCGATTGGCATTTGCCATTTCCAGCTGTGACGACGCACAGGGCGGTGGCGGCGGAAAGAATGGGATGATAGCGATGGTCGATTCGATAGTAATTGCGCACGAAGTACTCAACGTCTTGATGGACATGTACGGCAATGATGACTGCCACGAGCGCGTTTTTGATGAGGAATGCGTATTAGACCAATTAAGGAAATGTTTGCCTTGGTTCAAGAGGAGCGTTAAAAAGGTTGTTGCTGCAGCCTCGTCTGCATCTTCCGACCCAACTCGGTGGGAGGAGTCGAAAATGGAGGAGGTGAATGAGGATGGGTGCGTCTGGAATGAAACTGCTTTGAATGCCACCAGATTCATCAAGTACAAACAAGACATGGTAAGGAGGTGATGATTGAACGGTTGGTGGTAGAAGAGAAATTGATAGAAGAAGCATTTTCCACATCGCTTTATAAATTATTTGTTTAGACAAAATGCAAATCATGGCGAGGCTAGTAGCCTTCATCAACGACATCTCCGCCACCGCCGCGGCCACTTCCCATCTCTGGAACTCAACGACGATGGATCCACCACCGTGAATGCAGTATTGTGCCTCCGACGTGTATCTCGGACTGAGTCACACTTCCCTCATTTAGCCACCAATGTCCCATTTTGTATTAGCTCCAGTAGTTCGGCAACTGCACCCACTTCTTCGCCGGAGTGAATGTCATTCCATGGCGAAATTGTAGCAGTAGCAGTCGTATTCGTATTCGTTGTTGCTTTCGGTATTATTGCATGTCCTCCTACATGTCCATTCGAAATAAGCTCCGTAGCTTGCTTGATGTTGCTGTTGGTATTCAACAACGACGTCACCGTATCAAGATTACTCTGCAATGCTGTTGCCAATTGTTCATAGGCAGTACGTGCCTTGACCTCCTGTTCATATCGATGCGCCAAATCGATGTACATTTTCATTAATCGGGTATTGTCATGTTTTAATTCCTCTGTTGTCAGTGCAGAGTCATTCGGTGTAAACAATGCTGTGCCATTCCTAATGACATCGCCACCATGGTCGAAGTGGTGCAAGATTGGTTTGTTATTGGTCGTCATCGTTTTCGTCTGGTTGGTCATTGTCGTCATCGAACTCGTTTTACTACCACTGCGTTGTTGGTCAATCCAATTCTTTGTAGTAATCGCACTGGTCACATCATTCATCGCATTATTCAAATCATAATTCGGCAATGCGACGAAAGTGATATTCCCGTAGGAGTCCAGGGTAGGGCTAAATGATTCCTCCGCCATACCAAGATTTTGGCCAAGTGCGCAGGGTAAACGCCACTTGTCCGACTTGCATATTTTACCACCACTTCTAAGATTATTCACTATGTCCCCAAACCCAACATTGCCAGTACGAATCTTGTGAAGTTTTTGCCGATTCTGCCACTCTCCTTCCTCCTCTTCCTCCGCCTCCTCTTGCAATATAAGAATGGGTATCACACTTGGATGGAAATGCACCACCGAGATGCGATCTATGACGCCCATTCCCACCCTACCCCGTCGCAATGCAAATTCATCATCGTCGTCAGTAGTGTACCCCAAACATTGCAATGCCGCTCTGCGATAGGCTAAGACATGTTTACCAACTTGTGCATCATCATCGATAACATCCATCAATGATCGACGTGGCAGCTGTACAAATTTGGAATATTCAGTGACGCCCGCCTCCTTTGCCCATCGTGTAGATATCTCGCGACAGATTTCGGGAGTGCGACATATGCATGAAAAGTGGTTGTAGGAGGAGGTGGCAGATTTGACAGCCGATGCTGGCTTCACTGCTGGACGAGTGGACGTCTTGGTAATTGACGACGCAGTCGCCTTGCTTGATGGCGCTGGCGCTGCTGGTGGCGGCGGTGCCGTCGGCATCGGCATGCCATGTTGTCCTGGTTGTATAGGTGGAGGCCACCCTAGCCACATCATTGTCCTCCTATTGTAGTACGGTGTCGGCTCAGGAGCATGGATGACAGTAGTGGCAGCTCGAGCGCGTTTTCGAAAGTCGGAACTATTGTTCATAGTAGCATTGGAGTGGCAGCGTCGGCCGTCGGCGTAAGTAAAGGGTACGTTTGATCAAATCGCCTTCGGTCTTCACGATGGCCTTGTTGGAGAGGAAGCAAACATCCATCCTCTATCAACTACTCTATGCGATTACCGTCGTTGTACCGAGAGAAACCATGATCATGAATCGTTTTCATATTATTGTTTGTATGGGAAGTCTGGTAGAGTAGAGGTAGGTGTGTCAACAACATCATCATCATCCATCAACCTATCGTAGCCTAGCTAAAGCCGAGAGAAGATGCTGTCATGCTGTCTCGCCGATCGCGATTTTATGATGTGCACTTTCTGAGAAGCTCTGAGACGAAGTGAGAAAGGAATCCCTCTCGATATCATCCCGACGAACAGCGATACGACATTCACCTTAAAAAGATTTGCAGATGCATCTTCGGTTCCTCATGTCACCACGAGGTCTTTATGACTGTCGAGGGGTCTTCGCACATGCGAAGGGCTTTTTTAGGGTCGAAGATCATGCAAAATTGTCTACAATAGCCAATTTGCGACACTTTCTTGCTTTTTGAAGCGCTTGACGAGAAATCACTGCGTGAATATTATTATGTCTTCTTTCCTTTGAGGAATTACGGTAATAGGAATTTCTTAAATCTCCATTATTTCTTAAGTAACTCATTTTCGCGTAGCGGTCTTTTTTCTAGCCAGTTGGGAAGGGTCCCTGAAACGGACTTCCCTCCGACACCAACTGCTCTCGCAGTGTGTTTCTCGTGTTGGCTGTTGGCGAGAGAGTCCACCAAGCCAAGTCATCGCAGCAGCAAAGCATTCATACCCCGGCACTCATATCACCATCGCATCGAACCACCACCATGATATCGACAGCTTAGGAGAGCTAATCACAACAAATCATAGGAGGAATAGAGCCTTGAGCAACGATGGGCTTCCTCAAGAAGAAGAAGTCTTCCCAGGCGTCGCCCAGTCAAGGAGGGAAGCATCTCAGCATCATCTCTCCAGCGAACACATTATCATCCATCTATGCACGCTCGCCATCATCTGCGACGATTGATGACTCTCGGAATGATGTCGGGTCTGATGGGCGATCTGTGGCCAACAACAGCATCGCAGATGTGAACATTACGGCCAGCAAGGCTACGATGAGGCATACCAACATCACCGTCAACACCAACAACAAAACTAGTGCAATTAATAACATCAATACCGCAGTTGCGTCCCCATTGTCGACTACTTCTGGAGCTGGAAAAGAAGTGCGCGATAAACCCTCCTCCGCAGCTGCCGTAACGACGCCCTCCGCTGTCGTCGCTGCCGCCGCATGTCCGACAATCGTTATGCCTCCATTACTCGTGCCTCAGAGTCAACCAACGGCATATGCAAAGAAAAAGACAACTAAGGAGGAAAAACAGAAATGTCATCAGCAGCAACCACCCAACAAATCCGAGAAGCATAAGCAGGTGCCGGCGTCGAAAAGGGGGGATAAGGAACTCAACAAAATGCGAAGGGGGGGACTGTCGGAGGTAGGAAGTAGTTATAGCAGCCAGAGTATGAGTTACGACGAACGCGAAACCTTCAGTGAACACGACGACGACTACGATGATGAACTAACCGAGGAATCGGCAATGTACACTGACGACTCGTCCAATTCCTTCGTCAGTCTAGGGTACAAGACCTCCCACTCCGAATCCCTAGCTTTTAGCCGAACTTCTTCGAGCGAGAATACCGATTCTGCCTCCACCACTGAAAAAGATGATGACGAAGAAAGGGAAGTAAATGGGCCACGACAAATATTATTCAACCGTCGCGACTCGAATAGATTCGATCCAGAGACGGAGTCGGCTACTCCGCCTGCCAACCGATCATCCAAGGCGAAGAAGGCATTGAAACAACTAAATAATCTTGCCACAAAGGCGAAGAAGGAATCGACTTCGAACACCTCTCGTACTCCCGTCAAGGAGAAATCAATCTCCCGCGCCATTACACCGCACAAAAAGGTTGCTACTGCATCCGATAGTGTCGTGTCGGCGGGTGCGTCGTCGAAGGCATCCGTTACCACAGCCATGTTCATAAAGTCGATGGAGGAATACACTGTGAAGAATACGGAGAATCAGCTCCTGTTGACAGTGAATGAGCGTGGCAATGTCCAGAAGTTGTCGCTCCAGGTCAGTGCGAAGCTTGCACTCTTAATTTGCATTCGAATACAAGCATCCATACTCATAATTTTTACCCAACTCTTCTGCAATATTATTCCAGGAGTTCGTATACATTCCCAATCCAAACAAGTCGACCGATGTTGTTATAAAGGTTGACTGTTCCACCATCACCCTACAAGACTGCATGATCCGCCGTGGGCAATGGTACGTGATGGAGAATCTACCCTTCGTTCCTGGTTCTGACATTGTGGGTACAGTCATTTCTTTGGGAGCCGAGGCTGCTAAGAATTCAACATTCCAAATTGGTGACAAAGTGGCATCTATTGTATTATCCGGTGGAAACGCCAAGTACATTACAGTGCCCTACCATAGCATCATCCGTGTGCCATCAGAGGTCGATAACGTCACGGCACTGAGCATACTGTCGACCTACGTCTCGGCCCGAGAGTCGCTGGACTTGGCACGGAAGTTTAACACTCCACTAACTGGCGCAAATGTCCTCATCATTGGTGGTAACGGTCCCAGTGGCCTGGCCATGATAGAGTTGGCATTGCTCGAGGCTGCAAACGTGTATACTACCGCGGATGAGCGTCATCATGACTACCTAACGAAATTGGGTGCGCAGTGTTTCCCCATCGATCCCGGGAAGTGGCTGCCATCATTGAAGGGGAAGATGGATGTCGTATTGGATTCCGTTTGTATTGACATGTACGAGAGTTCGCGAATGGCATTGAATGCCACTGGAACGCTCGTTTGCACAGGTATGAGCGCCGTGTACACGATGGGCCATGTGAGTACGTTTGGTTTGCATGATGTTCGGGACTTCAAGGCTGGGTATTGCAAAATGAAAGCCAAGTACTTTATGTATAATGGCGTATATTATGATAAGATGGAACGGTTCAACACTGCCACAATTGAGGTTGCGGTAAGTATTATTTGATGTCATCTCTTTGTTTCAATTGGACTGCCTTGTCTCTGATATCTTCCCGTGTGTTTTTATCTCCCTCATTTCAAGCAACACTTTCGGTACTTGTGCCATTTAGCGTCCAAGGGAACCATTAAGCCAATTATTTCGACTTGTGTACCATTGAAAAAGGTTGCATCGGTTCAAAGAGCGATAGAATTAGGTGAAACCACGTACGGTGTTTGTGTCTGCAGACCTTGGGCCGATGAAGGTGATGCAGCGACGTCAAAGAAGGTTGCTGCTAACTCAGAGAAGGCTTCGTCAAACTAATCATTCGGTGTAAAAATAGACCCGTGAGGATGGTGCTTTGCTGCTGTTGTAATAAGATTGAACCAAGCAGAAACTGTCGTGACAATCTATGTATATTATGTGTGCTGAGGTTACGGGCAAGCGGGGGTTATTATCATACTCTTAACTATGATAGATGACTTGTTGTTCGTTTTGCGATCGATGTGCATAACTCCTCTAGGTTCTTTCCTTTGTCAGGTGCTGCATCAATGTTACACGCAGCGATAGTGGGAGCTGATAACGGATTGACAGCCTGCGAACAAAGTTGCATGCTCGTGGAATGCCACACCCTAACTCCAACATCGAATCTAAGGTAGTTCATCATTGGAAGAACGCCAAGCATTAGAGCACGAGGGAAGGATGCGGGTGAAAAGCATTAAACTCACGTGAAAGAGTGCCTAATTGAGCAAACAGTACCGAGTGAACCTGTGCGGCAGCACCGGCATATTCGTCTGGCGACAAGTCATGCCATTTAATAGTTGGGTATAGTCCAGTGTTGCCATTCTCATTCTCATTTGCTAATTTGACGTAGTTCATCAACACTCCGCTTTTAGACAATGATTCGGATACGCACTGATACACTGCCTGATCCCAAAAGTCTTCGTCTGACCAGATCTCGTGATGACAAATTGTACTTTTCACATAAATGCGGCTCTGCCTATCTCTCCTGGCACCGTCAACATAATCTTTTCTATTATTAATTTCCTCCTCTCCGGCGTGATCAACGATGTAAAACGTTTGAGAGAGGATCATTAGCATCATCGCGTTGGAAACATCGCTGGGTTCACGGCCGCATCCGGAAAGGAAAGCATCGAATATATGACAGAGAGCATCGAAATTGGCTCGACCTTCAACCCAAGTCTTTTTACTGCGTTGGTTGTTTAACTCATACAGGATCGACTTTCGATGATTATTCCCTTGCTTGGATCGCAGTGCATTCGATGCAATTTCAATTTTACTGTCATTCAAGATTTGCCTTGCTGGACCGCTCTCAGATCCGATGCATTGATAATCACTATTTTCCTTCACCGGATTTGAAGTAGGAGAGTCAGCAAATAACATGTTTATCACCTCTCCAAATAGTGCTGGCTCAACATCATCTTCATCATCTCCTTCCTCGCCGCACCCACTCTCTGACCATCCCTCGTAGTAACTTGGACGTTCAATATTGCGATACTTCCGCGGGGAATTAGCACTGCCACTACTCTCGCCATGACTATTAAGTACCGCAAGGGCGGCAGCAATGCCACCACCATCATCCTCTCCATCACGAGACCGACCTCCTGGGATAGCTTTATCAGCCCTAATGTAACTATCAATATCCTCCCTAACAGCTATCGCGTCGACCGCAGCCTCCAGAACATCCAACTGCTGTAATCTATCCTGAAGAGATGCACGTTCCATGGCCACCAGAGCGCGGAGACAATTCCTTGCAGCATTACACTCACTCAACAGACACGATTCCGCTGCCAGCCGTGCCGATCGAAGTGTAGTATCACCTTTGGACATAATGTTTAGCAATTTCCCCGCAGCATCCTCCACTGCCTCATCGGCAGCTTGGGCCACCATCTTGAGATCTTGAATTTCACTCTCTCGTTCTACGTCGGCACGTGTAATGATCTTGGAAGGAACGTCCAACGATTGCTGCTCTTGTCGTAATTGTTGCTGCTGATGGTGGCGTCGATGAGGTGAACTCACTGAACCATCACCCTCCGCCTTGCGAGACACCACCCGAGGAGAATACCCAGTATGTCCAAAATCCTCCATCGATGTGTTCACATTCTGTACCATCTCCCAAACCTCCCTGCTCAGTGGCTCTTCCTCCTCTATCCGATCACCCATCCCTTCTGACGTTGAATGATGAACAAAGGCATCCTCCTCCTCCTGCTCCCTCTCCAAAAGCCTCCTTCGTCGTTGGTCCTCATAAAATTCATGCTGTTCCATCTTTTTAATAGCGTACAATCTATTAATATTGGATTCTTCCTCGGCAACGCGTTTCCATTGATTGGATGCCCAAACTTTTTGTTCTCGAAGTATAGTTTCACACTCCGATATTTTCGATCGCATATCGGATAAGGCATGTTCACGTTCCGATGTGCGTGTGGTCGCTTTTATTGATGCAGTTTGTAATTTGGGTAATATCCCATGAATCAATTCAGGAGGATTCAGCCGTCGTGTGTCATCATCAGCAGCCTTCCCTTCCATACTCGTTGATGATTTGGCTGCCAGAGAAGAATTAGAACCACTTGAACATGCCATCCTCCATCTCTCCATTTCATCTTCCGAAATCTGTACATAATACCCTTCCATTGCCTCAATTGCCTTTGATAATTTCGTCTCGTTCGACATCATCATTGGTCCCAATCTACGTCGCACATACCAATTCCTTTCCAACTGTATCCGGACATCCCCGAGTGTTTCTACCGCAGCACGAACACATACTGCCTCTTGTTTACGAATAGTGGCCAATGTTTCTACAAAATTGGTCATACCTGCCAGAACATCACGTGATGCCGAGAGTGCGCATGTGGTAGCATCAATATCCCATCCGGTAGATGTGAAGCCATTGGAATCGTAGTCACCGTTGGGGGTGAGATCATTTCCAGTAATGATTGCTGATTCGTATTCCTCGGAGAGGATGGCACCATCGCAATTTTCATGGGAGATTTTGGTCCATGGATATCGATCTTTGTTGTTGTTGGTGGTGGTGGGATGCCCTACTACTCCTACTACTTGGTCTGCTTCCTCTTGGTGGTTATCAGGTGCATTGCCATTGTCATTATTTCGTAGTTTGGTGCTATTACTGGGATTGACCATTGTAGACAGTGATGATGTAAACAAGAGTGCCCCATCGGGGGATACTAGTACACTGCAATCGGGTACTAGTGCAACCTCTGCTGCATTATTTTGAATTTCTTCAGTTTCATTTGAAGTTGAAGATGGCAGAGGCTTGGCATCATGGACGAGACTCCCCTGCTCATTTTCAGTGGATGATAGATTGCTGTTGTTATTATCTTCGTCATTGTCGCTAGTATCTTTGGAATCAACTTGGGTGGTAGAATTTGAAATGCTGCCATGGTGATGCTGATTTTGCCTCTGCCACGATGATGACGCCGCAGACGCCGCCAGAGCATCACACGCTTCAATACAAGCGTCAAATGTAGCAAGTGGATTGATGCTAGCATGGCTGGAACTACTAGAAGCGAGGTGATGATACCCTGTTTGACTGTGCTTTGATTGCCTGTGGTTGTTGGTGCCACCTTTGCCTTTGCCTCCGCCGACGCTGCCGACGGACCGTCGTCCCAAAAATGACGAAATGCCATGACCACCTCCACCGCCAGAACTCGCAACACCGGAAGCAGCACTCACTGCAGATGTAGATGAAGGCGATGCTGCTGATGGATCAGCTTGACGACGAGTCAAGCGGCTGCGGAAGGAGGATGCCATGGTGGTGGGATGTGGAATGGCTTCCAAAAATGGCATGGCCAGTGTTGCTTGGTTGCTTGTTCAAAATATGGCGGGAAAGGAGCCGCTGTCGCGTCACGCCCGCCAGCCTCAAGATCTCGAACGAGGTCACAGCGGAATCTTAACAATAATTTCTTGCATACTAAAAGTCCATATAAATTTTTCAAACAATGTGGCGGGAAAATGGCGGGAAGCATTGGGGCTGTTCCACTTGAAATGGCGGGAAGTGTGGGGCTGTTCCAAAAGTAAGCAAGCTGGGATGGCGGGAGACACCCGCCCGCACTGTCCACAGTACCATGAACTTTAATTTGACCTTTGACCCCATGCGATGGACTATCGTACTTACCGACAACCCCGAATGATACCTTCATAGAGAGAGAGGGAGCAATACCATGACTACTGCTCGATCGGCCGTTCCATACAGATCACGAATACGCTGTTGCCCTCGCGGTGGCATCTCCAATGATGATGAAGATGGCTATCGAATCATCAAGCCCTTCCACTTCCATCATGTACACTTGCTTCTCCTGATGACTCTGGCGCTGCTGCCACCCGCATCGCACGCCTACCTCGGTCCAACCCATTGTGTCAAACCCGGCACATCGGCCGCCTCCGTCTTAACCTCCTCTGCCGCCACCATTCAATCTTCCCCCTCCTCCTCTTCTTCGTCTACTTCTAATACAGTCACTAAAATGGGTTATTCCAGCTACAATCATCTACTCTTTGATTTAATCTCCCTCTACAACGACTATCAATCTGGAATAGAACCTATACCCGATGAACGATTGACATTCACACTCTGTCCCAACAAGGTAATCGATCTCGATGACAGTACCTTACCTTTGGGATACATTCCCATTCATGTTCCACGCACTACCATCCAATGTGGTATCGATGGAAATCGTAGTAACAATTGCATAATACGGGGGGGTGGGAAACGGAATTCTCAATCGACATCGTGGAATATTAATAGAGGGGAACATGCCTATAAGAATAATGAATTTGGTATATTGGGTGGAGGGGAGGAGAATGTGGCACAGATATATGTGTATGGGGAGAGTGCGTATGAGATTACATTGCGAGGATTGACGATGGATAATTCGATTACGGAGGATGAGATGAGATTGTATCAGGAGTATGTGGCTCATTTTGGCAATGGTGGTGGTAACGGTGGCAAAGGAAGACGAAACTTGAATGCTACCATGGTAGAACGAAACACTCAAGTCGATGACATTGAAGAAAATTTACATACTGCCTTGGGAGGAAGTGGTGGTAAAATCCATGGTGTCCAACCAGCTCAACGATTAACATCCGTTGCTGTGCGCGGAAAAGGGTATGGGCATGATGCTGGTCCACGTCTTATTACAATTGAGGATTGTAAATTTACCTATCATCAGGGATATGCTATANGGGCATGATGCTGGTCCACGTCTTATTACAATTGAGGATTGTAAATTTACCTATCATCAGGGATATGCTATACTGGTGAGTCCGGGGATACAAGGGCCGGATATGCCGCTGGCGCCGGAATTCAAAGGTCCTCCATCCACATCATCGGAGTCGGCGTCATCATCATCCCAGTCGCAGCCTTTGGCACCATCGGCATCGTTGACAGAGTCACAGTTGGGACAATCAACCATGAACGAACCAGCGGCAGGTGGTGGCGGTGGTGGGACTCGTACCAATCAGCGCACTCTCAATCTACTCAAAAATCGCAATGCTCTTGATGGACATCGTGTCAAAATCATCAATAGCGACTTTGTCAACAATATCTCATCCGACAATATTGCTGGATTAATCTCATCGGCATATTCACTATCCATCAGCAACTGTCTCTTTGAAAGAAATTCGGCACGTGCCATAGTCTTTGTTTACAACCATGAGGCGGTTGTCGGTAATACCATGTTTGTTGAAAATACCGTGGAGATATCGACGGTTATTATGCAAACTCCGAAAGGTCAGGGTATGAAAGAGTCCACCAGCAATGGAGGAGGAAAGACATCCATTGCCAATGCCAACATTGCTTCGGCCATGGATGCATCACACATTGTCGAACGATCCTGCTTCTTAGGATCGCATGTGGGCATGTCGAATGTGTTAGTTACCGATGCCACCGACTCGGGCTTTACCCAACGTGAGAATCATGGTAGGGGAACGGTATATGCGTGGGCATCGAAATGTGAGGATGGTGCCGCCGAGAAGGTGGGCAATGATTGCAATGTGAATGATAATTGTGTTGGAATGTGTGTGCCGTTTACGAGTGAGGAGTGCATGGCGGACCGGGTTGTTACGTCNGAATGATAATTGTGTTGGAATGTGTGTGCCGTTTACGAGTGAGGAGTGCATGGCGGACCGGGTTGTTACGTCGAAAGAGTATGAATTGTTTATGAATGATGGGTATAGTGCTCGATGTGGTAGTGGTTGGATGATTGTTTTGGGTGCAACGTTGGCGTGGTTCCCCTTTATTTTCTTTTTCTAAGTAACATGCAGTGACAGGAGGAAGTATCAATATTGAATAATCGATTGCAGTGTTAGTTGTACGTATTTTATAATCAATATCATCACTTGTGATTGACTCATTATCTTAATACAATACGGTTAGTGGGATCGGTAAGCTCGACGGCGTTATTTAGCCACCTCTCTTCATTTCTTCCCAGAAAAGAAGTTGTGCAATGTAGTCTTAGGTTTCTTCGGTGCATCGGGAATTGATTCGTTAGAAAGTTGGTAAACAATCGATTCCAGTTGTTTGGCATTTTTTGGCATGGCACACCATCCATCGCACGGTTGCGATTTTTGCTTCAATGGACTACATTGCGGAAAAGATGATTGTTGTTGTTTCTTTGATGGGCTTTGTTGGGTGGGTGTGGGTTCGAGATCATTCAGAAAGAATGCAAACACATCTAAGCCAATGTTGCGCCAAGTACGTATTTGTCTTGCTACTTCCTCCAGCTGGCTGATTGTGTATTCTCCCCGATGCTCATCGTTGGATCCATGTAGCCGTAGGTAGACAAAGCTGGATGTGATATTCCCAGTAGCGGTTGCAAGATTCGATAATTCCTGCGGCGTGTAGTGTTTCAAGGCAGAATGCTCTCCTCTTCCTAAACTCGTATTGCCGATGGTACTCCTTCCGAGAGAATCGGGATGCAAGACAAGCGCATCGTCGTGCTCTGCCAAGAATGCACGCACTTCTTCATTGAAGTAAGTATCCTCATTGCGAAATTCAAATGCCAAATGTCCATGATACCAAGCTGCCTTTTCTTTCAACATGTTACGTATTTCCTCGAGATGGGTTATCTCCACTTTCAGATTCCGTGGACATTGGATGAGTATGCAAGTCAAATTATCCCCAAGTCTCTCCATACGTGACATAAAGAATGATAGTGCAGTACGACTCAATCGATCTCCTTCATGTGTCACACTCCGTGGTGCCTTGGCCACAATCTTAAATGATTTGGCACATTGCTTCTTCCATTTGTGTACTGTTGATTCGCTGGGTACACCATAGAACGTAGAATTGATTTCAACTGCACGAAAATGTTGTTGGTAGTAGTCCAATTGTCGGTCAGAATCATGCCCAACGAGAGATTTGGGGTAGAAGTTGCCAATCCATGAGGAGGAGGAGAAGCCAGCACATCCGCAGTAGAAATTTCCGAGAG
>JALLBK010000498.1:0-34940 GCA_036940085.1 Discostella pseudostelligera | reverse complement strand
CAATTTGCTTGGCGCCATAATATTCATAACGGACGTTTCTCGATTTTCAATATAAAAACATAGGAATTAGTAGGAGTTTTGGCGGTAGAATTCATCAATTTTGCTCCCGCCAAAACAATCCTCCACCATTTCGTCGTTGACGAAGGACAGATGATAGAGTCCACCATTTCGTCGTTGACGAAGGACAGACAGAGTCCACCATTTCGTCGTTGACGAAGGACAGGATGGAGTCCACCATTTCGTCGTTGACGAAGGACAGACAGAGTCCACCGATTCCACCAATTCCACCAATTCCACCAAATAATATTATCTACACCTATCAACACCACCATCGACAACCACCACCGACAATAGGAGTAGCATCAACAACAGCGTCACAGCCACATCAGGGGATCATCAGCACATCGATACAGCCATGGGAAAACGATCAAAGCAAGGAGCGTCCCTCCGTGCTGCCAAACGCGCCAAGGTGGCCAATCAACAACTCGAGCAAGCGCTGGCGGAACAATCCGAGCAACATCGAGTGCAGTCCAAGGGAGATGAAGAATTATTCATCATCGATACGGATCGGAAAGAGACGGCTGGTAGTAGCAGGGCGATAGGAGCAAGACGTAAAGCCGAGAAGGAAGCTTCCAAAAAAGGAAAGCATGAATATTCTGTATTTGAGAAGCGAAATATCCAAAAGGTGGTAAAGACACATGGCATCGAGGGAACTATTGCACTAGCCGAGATGGGTAGAGCTCGGTTGCATGAAAAAAGGATCCACACACGGACAGCTGCAGCCTCTGTGAAGCCTACATTTGATATTTGGGATGAACCTACGCCAGCTGCTGCTTCATCTGCAGTCGAGACGAATGTACCATCCAAATCGTTTGCAGTAGTGGCACGTCCCATTGAAATGCCCAAGCCAAAGCAAATGGTAGCAAATCTATCCAATAAACAAATCAAGGCTCGTGTTCAAGCTTTGGAAAGTGCACCTCCCACACTTGCCGTCGAAGTTGCCCATCCTGGTCAATCTTACCATCCGGACAAGGAACACCACCAAGATGCCATTGGTGAAGCACTGTCTATCGAAATCCGTAGGAACGAGGCGGTGGAATACAAGGAAACACCGCTCAGTGAGGGAATGTCGGCGTTTACAAAAGAGTTTATTGTCGATAGTGACGCAGAAGAGGAGGAATCCAGTGATGACGAAGACGATGAGGAGGGGGGCAACGATGATGGCATTGCCGGAACATCCATTGTCAAAAAACGAAAGGAGAAGCTAACACGAGCCCAACGCAATAAACAAAAGAGGGCCAAGGCTGAACTTACCGCAATTAAGGAACGAAAACAACACAAACAATTCATGCATCAAGCGAATGAGGTACGCCAGCACGAAAAGGCCGTGAAACAGGCCGAGGCAGAACAGCGTCAGCGCCAGGAGGTGCTATCGACATTTAAGATGGAAAAGAAATCAAAACCGTTGGGGAAGGATGTATGGGGGACGATAAGTCAAAAGGATCCTATCCGTGCACCATCCTTTCCGGTGGCACTGACCGATGAATTGCAGAAGAATGGTGGCGCTGCTGGTGGAGGTGGACTTCGAACTGTCACTCCCAAGGGTTCGTTGGTCACGGATCGTCTGGAGAGTATGGTTGCTAGGAATATGATTTCAAAGAAGAAGATGGAGGGACGTAGGATTGTGCAGGGAAAACGCAGGCCCAAGGCTCGTGGACCAGAGGGGACAGAATATTTGTTAACTTGAGTAGGGGTGAAGATGAAATGCGAACATTGTTACTACCACAATAACTAGCTTTAAGCTATTTTCATCGCCCAGATCTCGTTTGTAATGCGTCCTTTGCCAGAACAAAATCCTCGTTGGTGGGATGTAACTCTCTCCACCAGAACTCAGGCAATATCATAACCTCACCGGCACCATTGTTACTAATGTTACCGTCGTTGATGGTTCCTTCAGCAGCTAATGAGATTGATGCACAAGATAACAATATGACTGGATATTGGAGTGCCACACCTTTGCCATCTAATGATGCATCGTTCAATATCATCCATGATCTGCTGATAAGACTCTCACTTTGATCAGGTGTCAGAAGCCAGTTTCCTTGTTCAGTTCCACCACCCCCATCGCCTGACTGATATTTTCCCTTCCCAAAGCCCAATATTTCCATTATTATCAATACACATCGGTGTGGATGACAAACGGAGGTATCAAACTGTATCATTCTCAAGACGTGTTGTTCGGTTGAAACCATTTGTTCCTTGGCAATCCAGTATGTTTCATCAAGCGGTGGGGGCGATGGCAATTCAATGATGGTCACAGGCTCTGATGATGACTTTTTGGTTGGCGCATCCGAATCATCCTCATTTGCAGTTGGTACACTCTTTTCAATGTCCCCAAATGAAAACTTCAAAATGTGTGATAAGTTCATGACATCTCGAATTCGCCGTGGCTCCTCCTCCATTTTGCACCCCAGGAAGAGACATGCAGCTGCTACGGTCCCTAAATGAGAACTGATTTGTTTCATGACCTCCCGACTTGTTTGTTGTAAATGCTTTTTCTCTTGCACAGAACGATAGAACTGTCGAACATATCGATGAAATAATACAAGGCCCGTAAATCTGGATTCGGTTCCCAATTCCATCGCTTGTGAGGCAACGTACATCCGGCATAGGTGACAATATATAATCTTTTCGTACAATCTAGAGTCGATTGCCGATGACGCATTCGAAGTATTTTCCCACCAGGGTGCCGATCTATCAAAATTGGATGTGGGTGACGCCCCATCGCGGCCGCCGCATTCACCATGAAGTGGTGCTCGCAAATCCATCTTCCCTTAGACTTAGACTTGTTCTGTCAACCAGCTTTTGGCGCTCCCTCTGGTGTTGCGAATACGAGGATGAGGAGGTAATACGTTCTAGCCGCCTCTATCACGGCGTCCGGAAAGGTAATGACGATGATGCCTTCAATTCTTCCCTTCACCTTCACCGTCGCCGACCTCGAGTCCTGAGTCGTCATCGATCGAGCGATGAGGTAAGTTGATTTCCCGCCATAAATTCCAAAATGGCGCGAACTTTGCAGCGGCGGGAAAGATCTGGCGGGAACTTCGCCGCCTGGAAGCGAGTGAGCGAGGCGAGCGAGTTAGTGCGCGGAGAATAATCGTAACTCAACTGCATGCAGAGAGGAGGCAGGATGGAAACATCATTGGTGGCGACTACGATGTTCGCACATCATGGATGTTCAATCAGAGCTGTTCTTCAAGGAGTTAAAATGCTTAAGATGCGAATTAGGTACAACGACGCAGTATCATTTCTTGCGGAGATGACGGCAAAACGGCGCTACTTCGCAAGCAGTATTCATCGGTACAGAGTTGCTCCAACACTATCTTCACTGTGGATTTGTACTTGATACAGATCCAGAGCACACGCCGTCTTTCCATTCTTCTACTTAATACCCAATGCCGCAGAGAACATCGCCCACGTTATTCCCTCCTCGCCATTCGCCAGTGCCTTCATCTCCGTACCCATACGATGTCGCGTCAACTTCTCCTTTTCACCAGCAAGTATATCAAACAAAGCAGCAGCCGCGGTCTCTTCTTCGATAGCTGCCGCACTCGCGGCCAAATATGGGCCGCCCAACGGTGGTACAAACTCCATCTGTTTTATTTTTTCGACGAATTCATCCTTCGTTACAAAGAGAACACCATCGAATATTGTGCTACTCCATTTTGTGGTGTGTTCTTTCCCCTGGGATTTGAATTCACGATGCTCATAGCATGGAATCCACTTTGGTCTGGCAGAGGATTGATCGGCCATACGATAGCCCCCGCCGGGTTCACGGTATTCACAGTCTGAAATATTGTTGTTGCATAATGCAGAAGTATCGGTAAATTTCCTTGTCATTATCCTTCAATGTTAAGCGGTAGAAGGAATACCAAGGTAAACGATCTTACCTGAGCATGCTGAGTAACAACACATTCCGGCAGATGCATCCAGCACTAAATGATAATATGATCGTGATGCAAAATTGATATAGTATTTGTTACGATTCGTGAAATTTGATACAAGGAAATAAGCGATGCAAGTAAAAACGAAAGCAACGCAGCATACTATCGTCAACATGCAACTCACTGATATATTTCTCGGCCAATCGACCAAACAACTTCACAGCTTCCTTGGGATCTATTTGTATGGCAGTATCAGAACATGCTTCGGTAGTAGTTGCTGCCGCGGCTACCTCGGAGGAATACAGCGACGATGATGAAGATGACAATGTCGATCTATGATGAGAAAAAGCAATACTTCCGGTGGCAGGTGCAAAGGCGTGGGCGGTGCTGTCGAGCAACAGCAGCAGGAGGCACGACGGTGCACTGAGCAGGATATTGACGATGCACTTCATGGTCAAGCTAGAGTACGATTGGAAATTTTGTCGTCGTTTAGCCGCCGCGAAATGATGGAGAGCCTAATGCCGTTGAAGGTGAGCTATCAATAAAATTGGAAAAGCAAAGGGATATTGGCTCTGAATAAGTAGAAGATAGAGGCCGTCGTCTGCCGACGCAGTGATCGTCATGTCTCATCGTCCATCGTCCCTCAGGCGGCCTCTCGGTCGGTCGTTAGCGAAGAAAACACGTCACAACAAAAGGTCGAGTCATCACCCTGCCTCCCGCCAAAAAACGAGTTTCCCGCCACAAATCATCTTTCGACAAAAAAATTCCCGCCTCAATTTTTTGAAATCTACATACAAGGGATTCAGTAGGAATCATTTCAAATTCGAGAAAGCGAAATTCAAATTTAAAATGAATAGGAGTACTTACAGGGTGTACGATACTGTTCCGTTCGATCCCAAATTATGGCGCGCTGCGAGTTATCTGGGGGGCAAAAAGTACCCCCCCCAAATAAATCCCCGCTCACAGAGCTCACGACAGCGAACAGCGAACAGTAGCCGCCGCCAACCCGAAGTCCTCATAGTCATAGATTGACGATCACTACACAAACAACAATGGAACAACAATCACTGCAATCCGCCCCTACCCCTAAGCAATCGGATTCTAGCAGCCACGCTGGTGCAGGAAACAATGAATCCCAACCGCGACGGCAGCGACGACGTGGCCATCAAGGTCAAGGCCCAGGGAGAGGCGTTGGGTTTGGGAGAGGTGGGCGCGACGACGAACAGCGACAGCTGAGTGGTCAAGACGGTGGTGGTAATGACACTGCTACTAGTAGTAATGGCGAAGCTGCAAATGCACGACATGGACGTCCAAGGAGAAGGGGTCGAGGAGGCGGTGGTAGTGGTGGCGGCGGAAATAGTACTGGCACCCTACCCATCGATTCACCTAACGACAAGTCAGCAGAGACATCATCATTATTGCAATTGCAAGAATCACCATGTCCTCGCACCGAACAGGCAATGCAATTCATCGCTGATTCTATATCAAGAGGGTCTAACAGTGCTACGGCTGCTAATAACCCTATTATTGCGCATGAGGGCAGTGCACATCCCAGCAACATCAGCTACGCTGCAAATACAGTTAAGAAGGGTCAAGTCGGTGCTGAAGGAATTCCAAAGAAACAGAATAGAAAGAAGGGGGCACGGCAGGGCAATCAACCCAAATCGGAAAATGAAGCGAATAGTGTCGCGAGACAAAGGCAACAGCAGCAGACTCCACAACAGACCACTACCGCCACTGATAAGAAAAGGAAGAATCGGAATCGTCGCAAAAAGAATCCCAATGCAACTCCATGGAGAGAATTCATTCCGCAGGATTTGGACGATCCAATCTCATTAGAGCCATTGAATAAATTGCCATATCCACCATTTGCTATTGTGGTAGAACCTCCGTATATTCCCGTCTGGCCTGGGATGTGGCCTCCTCCTCCAATCTCGTCCACATCTACTGGTGCATCATCATCGTCCTTGGAGGATGGGAATGGCAAAACAGTTGACAATGAAGGAGGCAGTTCGAAACATTATGAAAAGGAGCGACAAATCTCGATATTGAAAGAACAGTGGGGCGAGGATAAAATTTCTGCGGTGATTACGGATGGGCAAGCAGATTTTGAAGATACCAAACCTCCAGCTACAACAATAACATCTGCAACAGCTTCCACAGATATGAAAATTGGAGGAGCACCATCGACTGCCAAAGTTGATGGAGGTAACAACATTCAAGGACGGCACGTCAACCTTTTCGATGGACGTGTCCTAGCTTACTACCTCGTATCCACTTTACAATTCATCGATCCCTACAATCGACGAGACTTGACACGTCCTGAATTAGAAGCATTGGATGCCTACTTGGAACATCACAAGCTGGGCCACGCCGGCGTTGTCGAGGCATATGATGACAAGGGTGTGACCATTAGTACTGCGGGACGGGCGGCTCAAACGTCGACAGGACGGGCGGAAATATTGCAGCAGGAGGCGAGGGCGATTTTAGGTTCCTTTTTTCAGCATGCTGGTGGGAGCGGCAGTGGTACACAGCAGAGAGATAGGCAGAGAGATGTTAGACGCGTCAGTTCGCTTGGCAATGTAAGGGAGAATGAAGTACAGGGTGCTTCTAGATTTCAGAGGTTATATGCCGCACAGCAAGGTGGGACGAGTCGATCTAATGTTCCACAATCAGTCGACGGACAAGGACGGCCAGAATTACAACATGATACTGGCATCTACGAGGGAGAGGGTGGTGGATTATTGCTGATCGATGATGACATCAATCCTGGTCTGCGTGGTGGACTTCCCATATCTAACAATGTGAATGATGCTACTTCAATGCGAGGAACAAGATATTCCGCACGTCACATTGCCGAACGACACGGTCATGCTGCCCAGATTCGTGAGGAAGCTTTTCCATCATTGACTGCAGCTACTGCTGCAGCAGCGTCGGCGGCGGCGGCTGATATGGGAGATGAAAGTAATAATGGCGTCTCGTCAACGACACCACCCTCGGCCCCATCACGGAGTCTGAGCAAAATATCAAATCTAGTTCAGAAGACAGATCCTAAGCAGATTGAGCGCCAGCGCAAGGCGCGAGAGGAAGCTCTGCGTCGTGCAGAACTGTCCAAACTATNATCCTAAGCAGATTGAGCGCCAGCGCAAGGCGCGAGAGGAAGCTCTGCGTCGTGCAGAACTGTCCAAACTATACTTCTTCAACCCCGACAATACACAGATCTCCCTTGATAACAATGACTCACTGCCAACCGCTCCTATTGCAAGCATGCCGCCCTCGGAAGCAATCTTGGAGAGGAATCGCAAACTTTCCTTGGCGTTAGGTGTGGCGCCGTCCACTATTCGTACTGAACCGTCACTCACTGGGTGGGCACGGCCAGCCGCGACGGGAAATGCATTCGAAAGCGAACTCGAGGTTAATATTGCCCAGTATCCTGATGCTCTGATTGCGGAAGCGAAAGAACGAATGACGGAACTACTCAAACTGGAAAGAAAGTGGAATCAGTGCCTGCTAGATGATCGGGCAATGTCGTGCTCGTTAAAGCCCATGAATCGTCCCATGCGGAAATTCGTTCACGAATACTCGGATTATTGGTTCTTTCGGACGGAGAGCTTTGATCCAGAAGGAAGACGATACATTCATTGTGCAAAGATGAAAGATACGCGAGCTCCACACCCGTTACTCTCAGATGCCGCGAGGAAATGGCGTGGTCCGAGTTTAGGTCCATCTTCTAAGGACATTGATATGGCAATGCTACCCAGAGGACCTGCACCAAAGATGGAACTTGCATCGACATCGGCAACTGCTTCTGCTCAAACCGGTGCCATTGGCGGAATCGAACATAAATCTGAACCGGGAAGCGCAACATCTCTCCTTTCGTCCGCTGCAGGAGAACGACAACCACTCCCACGCTTTAACGGCTTACTCGATAAAGAACGTCCGAAACTACAGTTGGCACCTAGATCATTACCTACCTGGGATCAGTTAGAGAAATTGCACATTTCACAGAATGCATGGAATGAAATGACGCCGGTTGAGCAGGATCAAATAATGCGCGAGATTGAACAAGACAATTCTAAGAAAGAAGCACTAATCCAACGCGAAAAAGAGAAGGAGGACGCCAGGGCCCAAAGATTACAAAATAAGGCAAAAAAGAAACAAGATATGATGATGAAGAAGAAGGCTCTATTGGAGAGTGCATTTGTCAGTAGCGATGAAGAGAATGACGGTTCCGACAGTGAGTGGTCAGAAGATGAAGTTGTGTTCAATGGAAGTGACGACGAAGCAATGTTGTAATGTTGCAGTTGGTGACAACCAATTGATAAGAGATTAAATATTGAATTATAATTATGTACAATAGCTACTCTACAACAATCTCCAATTCAATCTCCATGGATAAATTGGAAATTTCGATTTTTATTAGACTTGGGTACAACAATTTTATTGGACTTGGGTTGATGATAAACTGGTTTGGATGTTTTGGATTTGAGTCTCTTTCTATAAATGTACACAGTTGGACTGGTTTTTGGACTAGTAGATGTTGGACTGGTTTTTGGGCTCCTCGTTGTTGGACTGGTTGTTGGGGACGTCGTCGGGCTCGCAGTTTGTTCTGCTTTGTCGCAAACTGAAGCTTCATATGTTGCAGTAGAAATCGAAGCGCATTCCGCGAATGTTGGATTGAAGAACCCCATCAGCTTCCATGTTGGCCGAATCGAGATATCCACATCACAAACATACGACCGCACCAAATTCGTCACATTGCCATGCCCGGGAAAGCGTGATCCAAATGACGGAGTGAAATGGTATGGGTCTGGGCCGAAGTAAGTCAGCGAGGATCCACACGAAATGTAAAAGAACGGCACATGTCCTGATCGCGGTGTCGAAGATCCAGAACAGACGAGTGATGCTGACGAGCTACCACAAGTAGTCGAAGNCATGTCCTGATCGCGGCGTCGAAGATCCAGAACAGACGAGTGATGCTGACGAGCTACCACAAGTAGTCGAAGTTCCACCCGCAGCCGTAGCAGCAACAACAGCAAAGTTTGTTCCATCAATATATATATCCACCTTGCGTGGCGACCACTGTTCGAACCCGATTTCATCTGCGAAAGTCTTAGGCACAAGATCATTGGCAGTCGACTGTACGCTTCCTAGATCACTACTGAAATAAAATCCGCGATTGACATACGTGCTCCCTGGCTGCAGTCTTGCTCCATCATACCAATTTACAGTGAAGATTGTGTAATCTCTAGTACCAACACCAAAACTTGAGCTACCGAGGCGTCGTCTACTGGATCCATCAAGAGCGACACCATAATCCTGCCCCCTGCCGTAAACAAAAGTGAATGCATTGAGGGCTCCTGGATCATAACCGACGGGAACGTCCACAAGAGGTAGACGCCTAGGAGGTGTTTGCGTTGCACCCCTAGGAAAGGATTGGATCATGGGAACGACAATGATTGGCAATGAAATATTATAGCCTCTGTTATCAAATATGGTATTTACCATGTTGATTGCCTCCGTTTCGTTCTTAGAGTAGACCGCGAAGTACATCTTCTTGTTTCCGGTAGAATATGACCAATGGTGCACAGAGGCGACAGTCAATACCTCACCAGTTCTACTGTTGATCAAGCCTATATCGGTCCACGGGTGGCATTCACTGACTAGTTCCGTATACGGCGAAATCACACCATAGCCGAGATCATGCATGTTACACTGAAGCGAGACGAGATCTTTCCACATCATGTGAAACGTGCACTTAGGAGTACGGTTGGCATCGATCTTGAGTTCCATACGCGTGTAACCTTCGTACAGAACTTGATCGTCAGTGCAGGACAATACCATGCAAGTGGCAGCGTTGCTGCAGGTAGGATCGGAGCCCTTGCGACATGGTGGTATGGGAGCAAATGTCTGATTCACGAGCAAGCCACCATCGACAAATGTGGTATATCCTGTCAGATTCTTCAGATCATTACGTGCTGCTCGTCCTGAAGGCCCGCCGGGTTCATCGTTACCCCATAAACATAAAGGGAGGTAATCGACGTCGTTGACATTGGCGTAGTTCAAAGTGCCCGTAGTTGGATTTGGTTCAAGTGCATACGGGAGAGTGCTGGAACGGACGCCACCCCAAGGAACATCAAAGAAATTTTGATCAACATTCAATGGGGTGGAAAGAGGATCACTGGGATTCGCAAAGCTGTCACCGAACGAATATGAGAGTAGGATTATGAGAATGAGTGATATTACAAATGCATCACATGGATGCAAATAATTGATTGGGAGGAGCTCGATGGGATCATATTATGGTAGTAACAGTATTGTTTAAACTCACTTGTGTATCATTTGCGTGTGCTCGATAATCCCATTATTGCAATTGGTGTACTTATTGATGTAAATAATAGGAGATGTGAACGGAGTCGGAACCTGCGCAGACGTACCCCACGATGCAAAGATGCATGAATTACCTGAGCAATGTTTCGCCAAGCTAGGAGAATGAACTGGGACAGTCATGTAGGTTCCATCTCGCTGGTATGCTCCCGCCTGATGGATGAAATATTTCTTACACACTGTATTGTTGTCGCTCTGCCCTGGACAATATTGAGGAAGGCTGGCATTCATATTCAATTTATAGTTGACAGTGACGGATTGAAAGACCTCGTCGACCCATGGCGATTCCAGACCTTGCGGTGGTAGTGTCTCGCCGTGCAAGCCTGGGACGAAGTGGCTATAAATATTGCCCCCCGTTCCGATCCGTATTGACCATGATCGATTGCCAGTGGCGTCATTATGAGACATGATTGCTTGAAACATTCCCTGCTCTAGCGGCACATTCGAGGTGAACCAGTTCGACTGTGAATTGGCACCTGGCCAATCGAAGCTGAACGATGTCGATGTGGCGGCTGTAGATGCCGCGGTGTTGCATGTCGATTGCTCGTAGCCTTCGTATGCCTCGATCAAGTCATTCAGGATGGCACTGTCAAGAGCCTCAAAAGGGATTGCGCTGGCGACGCCTACGGTGCTACCGCTACCGCCGGCTGAGCTGATGGAGTTCGAAAGATATGGAGTCGCAGATATTGCCAAGATCCAACATATTGGAGAGCATAGACATCGCATTTAGGCTTAGTACTGCTATTGTATTGCCATTCAACAATACCATGGTCGACGGAGGTGCGGTGGGGTCTCTCGCCGTGATCAAGAGAGTCAAAAGGAGTGAAAGCCGAGGGCTACTGTAATGGACGCTGATGCGGCGGAAATTTTCATGGTGGTTGTGGGCAGTTGAGGTTCTATGGTATGTGCTGTGGTATGTACCATGGTACTTAGGTGTTAGTATGTAATGAATGATGTATTCCCTTCCCGCCATTTAGACACAATAATTTCAGATAATATGTACGAACTCCTACATATGTAGCGAATCGCCGTTCTCTTCCCGCCATTTTTGTGCTTCTTTAATACCATTGAGTCGAGTCAAAACAATTATCCAAAATCTATAAACCAATGCCTGACGTTGTCCTATCTTTCATCCATTATCTACCTGTCATCGTTGACTACATTTATGTTCAATTGCGGTTGACAACGATTGGATATTCATGAAGTTATGGCCTCATATAGATTGTTTATTAAAATATGTATGTTTCGTATGCAGTGTAGTCTCTGTGTTCAGTTTGCCCCCCAGTTTCCAATGACGCCGAAAGAGTCATCGTCATCATTGTCATCATCCGATACTTGCATTGAGTCGTCGTCACTGTCAACATTTTTGAGTTCGGAGTCTTCTGAATCATCTGATTGTAAATTGGATTGGAGGGCAATCGAGTCATCAAGCATCTTCATAGTAACATCCGATTCAGGAAGAAGTTCCAACACGCTTGGTGATTTCAGGGCTTTGTCTATCGAGCCACGTGATCGGATGGTTCTTCGTGGAGAGAGTTCTTTATTTATACGCTGTATTTTCTTTGCAACAGAATTATCAACATACATCGATTGATTCATCACGGTTGTGTCGTTCGACGGGGTGAAATCCTTGGGAAAAATAAGATTCTGAGACTGGCAGATGCCTTGGAGTGTTTCTTTTATGCCTTCGCAACGATACAATAGACCTGCAAATGCCCTGGTATTTTTGTAGCTGCTGTCGAAAGATCTTTTTCTACCATGTTGCTGACCTTTCATTGAGTTGCAGAAGGATATGATGCTCCCTATGCAGTGAGAAGCGACACTGTCGACCAGCGGTTGAAGTAGTTCTACAGCGGCAGAGTCCATTCCTATCCCAATTTGGGAAGGCTGCGAGTTGCGCCATTCAACACACTGCCTTAACTGATAATTGCTGATTCTTATCATTTGTGAAGAACTTCTGACAATAGTGCGGACGAAACGTCTGGGAAAATGGATTCGATTGGTTTGAAACATCAAGAGAAGTCTGCCATAGACTTTCACGAATCCAATAACTTCTCCGTATGGACTCGTGTCTGCCAAGTTATCCGTAGAGGTGCGCTGTTTCTTGACACGATGAGGCTTCGACAGTGAAAGCGAGGCATTGATCATATGCAAAATTAGCTCGAAAAGAGAAGCATGGGACTTTTCGTTCAGACCAGCGAAGCTTGGCTTTTTGCGCGGAGATGAATTGATACAATGTGTAGTCCTCCGGTTAAGTAACATTTCAAGTGCTTCCACCGTATCAGTGTGAAAGTTAATTTGACTTGTCCCATCAAGAATGAGCGCACTCCAATATGACAAAACGTGGTGGACGAAAGCTGACGTGAAGGAATCTTTGGCTGTCAGGAGCGCTTTCGTAGATTGGATCAGATTTGTGAAAGCCTCATTCACAAACGACGCCCTAGAACTGTCGTTGCATCCCTCTTTATCGATTGATGCTTCAATCAAAATTGAATTTAACTTGATCAAGGCATATGGCGGATTCTGAGCCTTCCCGGCACTCATTGTATATACTGAATATAGAGCGCCCTGGGTAATCTTTGCCAAGGTGCCGCAAGACCACTCAGAATTGATGAGTAAAATAGAAATCAAATCAATGATATGACATGAAATAGTTGCATCCTTGCAATCATTCAGATGTCGACTGAAGATTAACATCAGTATCTCCGTAGAATTGGAATGAGTTGGTGACGATGATCCCTCTTTCTTTGCAGTTGTGATATTGAAATTTGCGCCGGTCAAATAAGCGCAACTTTGAATGATATCCGTAAACCATGAACTGTTGCTATTGCTACTGCTACTGCCACTAATACAAGCTGTTAACCGACGCTTACTTCTCTCTGGTCGATATATATTGTCTTGTATTGCTGAATTCGTAGGAATATTTATGGTCGCGATTGAGAATACAGCCAGGAGAAGTTTGTAGTGCATCGACAGTAAAACCCTAATGTCATTGCCTTGCGCACCCTAGTCATCACAGACAGAGAAATGAGTGCGCGGAATGAAAGCGAAATACACAATAACGATCGCAACTTACATTGCTGGCGAAATAGACGTCTAGCAGTGAAACTGTCAAACGAAATAGGCGAGATATGCCAGTCTGATGACGATTCCCTTCCGAGTGCAACATGCAACGCGCACTGGAACTTGTGATGTTCCTTTGCAATATGTTTTGCAGCAAACATTGAAGTATACAGTTCCGCAGACGACGGATCATGGACGCCCTTGAACTATGTGCGGAGTTCCCTTCCGGTGCGTTCTCGCTGGGCTTGTAATTCCGAATCTCTTTAACAAGCGCTTCATCATCAACATCATCATCTAAGCAGTTCCACAAAATTGTATCGTCAATGTTATTGACCTTAGATGACATGAATATCTCTATCGCGCTGATTATCGACTTGAGATCAGACAAGGGAATTCGTTTTCTCTGGTAGGTTGCCTGTACAACGAAGCATTGATGTAGGATTGATGAGAAATAGCTAGTGGGTAATGAGAATCACTTCGCAATGAAAAACAGAAGGAAATACCTTTTCTTCACATCGTTGAGCTGAGTCAATGTCAGTATTCTCCGTCGGAGGATTATGAGACGTAGAATTGTTCGTCGGTTGTATCCCCGGCACCCCCTGGTTTGTTCCTCGGATGGAATTAAACTTGCACACTTCCGAATGCAAGCCACTCAACGCGAGATGAATGTTCTTGCAAATTTTCTGCATGGTAAGAATTTTACTCACTTGGAACTGAAGAAGTTTCCGTAGTGCTTCCACCTGCTTCCTCTTCCGCCTCTGCATCGATTTGTTATCCCGTGTGTTACTATCTGGAACGGACTGTGACGATATATACATCTCGTCCCGTTGAAAATGTTGATGTGCATGCTTCAATGAAGCAGCATTCACACTGATCGAGATGATAAGAGAGTTGACAAACTCGACGAGGTTCTGAACGATAGTGACCTTCGATTTGGTCTCGTCTGCGAACAAAAGACGCCACTGTTTATGGAAGTCATCGTCATTCACACCACGATGGCATGCACCATCGTCAGCAAGCTCCTCTGGGCGCCCATAAAGTTCCAAGCCATAATGCCGTTTGAACCCCAGTATTTCCATCGTCGACTCAGACAAGCAGCAAGGAAGCTGAGTTTTTGCAACCAGCCAGCCTCGTGGGTTCCAGCTTGCAGACTTCAATTTTCCCAACTCAAGATACCGATCAATGAGGTGGTAAACATAATCTGCTACCATATCGATCGACTCAAGAAAGGGGTTGTTTTGGTTGGCAATCGATTTCTGTAACCATTCCAGTTGAGACAATTGACCATGCAGGAAATGCGGGCCGCAAATGACCATGCAAGTTGAGGTGGGAGATTTTTGTTTGCTCAATTGATCATAAATGGATACATCCGTGAAGGCAAGGAAAGTATGTGGGGTTACGCTTCTCGACTCTTTCAGAAATAAGGGAACCTTTAACGAATCTTCCCACTGGATGATCCCAGCAGTTGCAAGCATTTTATTGACTTGGTTGAATACATCACCTTGACCACAAACAGGTTGCGTCTCCACAAACCGATCCAGTTCCGGGAATTTCGTGCCACGGATATTGATTGCATCAGCTGTTGTGAATGTTGACGCTTCCGTTGGCATGACAGAAGAAGCGAATTGAAGAAGTGTGAGACCCCAACGAGCAATTTCAGGTCCCAACGCTTCCAATGGAGTAGCGGCCGATGGAGAGGGTGATATGACAGTAATTATCCAACTCCAGATGTTCCCCCGTTCCACACTGGGGATGAGCTTACACCTCAACAAACGGGAAGCAAGGATGATACCGCATATCGCGCGATGCTGATAACTGTTGCTCGAATTTGACATGGCCGTAGACACCAAGTTCGACGAGAATAAAAGTTTCTGGCATAGTATGAGCAATTCCGATGCTTCGTTACCGCCACCTTGAGTCACTTCACCACTTGCATGCAGCAAAGATACGGCCAATGCACAATTCATGTCGAATAAATGATAATATACTGTGGCACAATTGTCCGCACCAAGTTTTCCAGGAGTATTCGTCTTCAAGACAGACTTGGATGCAAGCAAAAGCAAACGATCCATCACAGTCCCTCTTATGCTCGTTGTGGTCATTCCACAGCGATTCGATATGATCAGTAATGTCCGGCATGCCGCACGGGCCGCTACCAATAGTATGCTCTGATGATGATGCACCACTCTCCCTGTGGCAGTGTTTGACTGATATCGTCTCCGGTGTTTCTTACTTGACATATCGAATGACGAACTAAACACAAACGAATCAGATACCATCGATAGCAAGGAGTTGATAATTGACTCCTGCCTATTCGGGTCGACCGACAGATATAACTCCGATAGTACTCTGCAGCAAGTGCTAGGGGTATTTGTCTCGGTAGCAGTGGCATTCGGCAAGAATGGAGTGGATGTAGAACAAAACAGAAGTATTCCTCCCATGAGTGAGGATGATCCCAAATATTCGCCTCGTGTACCAGCAAAAGATGTCGAAGAAGATGTCATCATAATGTAAAAAAGAATCGATATCAAAGGAGAAGCCAACGGTTCATACAATATCGAATCCGTTCGTTCTCTCTCAATCCTTCGTTGACCCATGCTACTTGTATCAGATGGCATCCAACTTTGGATCAAAGGATGCAGCGATTCAAGGAACGACATTGTCTGATGATGCGTCATTGAATCAACAATGGTCTCGACCAAGTGTTGGTACTCTTGACGAGAATATAGCGCAATCATTACGATAACGTCCAAGGATGTGAGGGGTGTCGATGATGGTTGGGCATGCTTCTCCGCTTCGTTCGTTTCTGAAATAAGGGAACCGTCCAACGAGAGTAAAAATCCATGTGCCACATGCTTCGATCCAGGCATTTGTTCCGACAGTATGAATTGTATGACGACATCTCCGATGTACACTAAGCCATGATTCCGTTGCGGATGGTATTGTGCATTGCTGTTGGCCACGACGAAGTTGGATTCATCATCCCCTCTCTCCACTGTTCGGTTGTAATCCACCACAACATCGTTGCTAGTATTGCAAATTGACAACCACTCCATCCGTAACGTATCCATCACCGATCGTCCTTCTTCCACATTCCTTACTAATAACAAGAGAGAATTGAGTAAGGACGGCAAATCATGTTCCGACACGGATGACATGGACGAGAGACAGAGACGGAAACACTCGGATCGTGCCTTGTCGGATGTTGTTGTTTTTATGGCGCCACCGTCCCTCCGATCACTGCCACTTTGTTGTTGGAGTGCATCATCATTATTGCCATTTTCTTCTATCGTATTGTTGGACTGACCAAATAACGTTGATATATTTGCCAACATTGGTGTCAATGTGGATATATCCGTTTGTATCAATGTTTGGAATACTTCCAATAGTTTGCGCACAAGATTGTCATTGTCGGAAGAGAGCTCGGCATTGGCATCATTCGAGGTTAATTGCTGATCCTGTGGAAGATTGGGACAGGTTGACGAATATCCATACATGTCATTACCATCCTCCTGTAGCCAAGATGGAATATGTTGCGACCACCCACTACCACGCCCATCCTCCTGCACCAGCCCAGACCCACTTCCATTCCACGATAATGATGCACAAGGCATGAAATGTGGTAGGAAAGATAAGAGGAAATGCCGACATGGACTGGTATTCAATGAAGGCAGAAGATCTAATATCGAATTCCGTACCAGACTTCTCATGGAATCGGTCTCATCATCACTTTGGTGTGGAAAGGCGTTGGTATTGGTAGTGGCGGTAGCCAACAGCAGACCATATCCCTCACGAACTAACAACTTCGATTCCTCACTCCATTCTGATTCCGGTTCGTTGGTAACGGTATTAGTAGATATTTGTCGTCGATCCCCAACAACTTGTGTAGCTTCGATGGAAGTGCCACCATTATTTTCGTCGTCGTCCTCGTTGTCGTTGTCCTCTGCAGCCCAAAATTCATCTAAATGATAAACGAAAGAGGCAAGACTTTGCACAAGTTCAACAATTGCCTCTTTCTGCAACTCGTGGATAGCATGATTCTTAATCTTTTCCTCGTCATTTACGGGTGGAGGCGGTGCTGTGGCAGCAAAGTCATTTCCAGAATGGGTAGCTGCTGCCGTCGTTGTCGGCTGATGATGATGCTGTGGCTGCGACGACGACAACGACGTCTCCTCGCTCAACAAAAGACACGGTCGTAATCTCCGAATGGTAGAACGAAGTTCGGCAATGGATTCTTTCATGATTGGTATTGGGCATACCATGTTGCCTGCTGGTAATGGTCATGGTGGTTGTCCAGAGCCAATGGCCACAGTCTGGCCGTCACCAACTGTACTGCATGAACGGGGGGTAGGGGTAGTCCTCCTGCTCCAGCACGTCTCTTTGACAGACAGACAGTCTACGTAGGAATTCATTTCAGAGTAACAATATGCACCACCATCATGGAGAACTCGAGACATCGGTAGGTACCTCTAGAGACCATGGCCATGGTCATTTCCGTCACCTCTCTGTCCGTCTCCGCTAGCCCCCACCAAAACATATTCCAATATCAACCGTAGTATTCATCATGAGTCTCCCAGCCGCCATGCAATACCCCTTAAACGCACCCATGCTAACTCCCGCGGAGATGCAAAAGTTCGAGGCTCCATTAATAGCCCTGGCAAATCTTGCCGGCGGCGACCTACGCAAACTACTCCATGCCTTCTTCTCATTTTTGCATCGCCGCACGGACTTTTATTGCATCATGCCCAATGAGGAGGGAAATATTGGTGGTGGAATGGGCTTTCGAGAAGGTCAAGCCGAGCAGATATTGCTGGCGTCCTTTCGCCAGTTTCCATTGAGGAAGATTGGTCCGAGAACCAGCAATGTTGGCAGTAGCTGCAAATCATCCGCTGAAGCAGCAGGGGCTCCAACCGCGTCAAACGTTTCGGCTGCTGCATCATCAGCTTCTATTGTTCGAACAGCTGGAGATCAATCTGTCGTCGATAAAGAGCTCACAAATGCATCTTCCGCAATAAAGGCTGAGAAGCCAGCGCCGGTGTCAGAAATTAAGCAAATAATTGAGGGCGAGAGGGGCATCGAGGGAGATGCATCATCTACTACTAAGCCAGCATCTAAAGAAACAAGTCGGAAGAAGGAGCATCACAAAATCCGCTACACTGAGGAGGGGAAGCAAATTCCTATTGGTAATGGTGGTTCGACCTCTCGCTATGTGTGGACGCAAACTCTTGACGAAGTTACGGTTCACATACCACTCCCCGAGGGTATCCGCGCAAAGGATTTAGATGTCGATATTGGTTCAAATTCAATTTCCATTCGTCAGAAAGGTGGTGAAAGTTCCTCCTCTGGTTCGGATGGTCTTCTTTCTCCAATTCTGGGAACACTATTTGGTAGAATACGACCATCGGAATCGACATGGACACTGGAAACAACAACTTCTCCTGGGCACCCCACGCAACAAATTACGACACTTCAACTCATCCTCGACAAGGCAATAAAAACATGGTGGGAAGCGGTAATTTCGGGGGATAATCCTGTTATTGACACGACAATGGTCGATTCTACGAGGCATATTGGCACGTACGACGAGGAGACGCAGGCCGAAATTCGTAGAATCATGTTCGATCAACGCCAGGAACGACTTGGGCTGCCTACATCACAGCAAATTATGTTTGAGGATCTACCGGCGTTGCCCAGTGGAGAGAAACTCAAGGGCGCTGCATTGCTGCCCAGTGGAGTTGAATATATTGACAGCGAGACTTTGGAGAGTGCATCTCTGAAGGGGCGAAAGTGAGCTGTCGTCACATTGGGTGATCTCATCTCTACAACGGTAACGTTAGGCAATTACAACCAAGAGGTGGCGCTGCACGCTATGACAAGTACACTAGTTCCACCTTACACTCATAATTACTCCTATTTGTAGTACGCCAAACCTGCCCGATATAATAGCTTAATTGTCTGAACATCTACTAATTTCTTATGTATCATCGAATAGATCGTGTATCCATTTTCATAATTGCTTTCCCACTACTACTGGAAATCGTTCTCATCCTCATCTTTTTTCCTCGGTGGTCCACCCCTCGGAACACCGTAAGCTTCTTGTATTGTCTTGTCAGTATTGTAGAACTGCGCCGCTCTCATTGCCATCATTGTAATCTCCTCATCAGTCATATCATTTTCGGGAACATTGCGTTCCACTGGTTCCTCCTCCGAGGTATTGCCACCTGTATTCATTGGATTACTAGCCGCACCACCACCACCACCACCACCACCACTATTCCCGCTCAAACTCTCGAGGAAATCGTCATTCTCCCAGCCACCACCGGGAGCGGGAGGGGTTGACATCATACCCAGCCCCAGACACGACGACGGCGTCGTGTCATGGGAGCGAGCTGCATCGGGCCTCACACCAAAGGCACCGACAACTAATGCTGGGCTTGTGGCCGATAAAGCAATGTGAAGTGATAGCAAAGTGATTGCATTCATCATAATGAGAGAGTGCCGAGGGGCGAAGAAGAGCTTGAACGAGCCATTGACAATTGACAAACGCACTGATAAAAAATTCTGCCTGCTGCTGCAGGCTGCTGCTTGCTGCTCCTGCCTCCCGCCTTACTTTCTTCCCACCACATATCTTTCTTCCCGTCATATCTTTTTCCCTCTACATATCTTTCTTCAAGGCGTATCTTTTTTCCCGCCATATCTTTCTTTAACCAGAAACTTTTTCCCGCCATATCATCTTTTCCCACCATATCATTCTTCTCGCCAGAATTTCATCATTATCCTTCGGAATAGTCAACGTGGAAAAAATCACAGAAGGCATCCAAGAGTGTTACATGGCCATCGAAGAATCGCGATCTCGACTCAGTCGGTTTCTGAAAATATTCGACGAAGAGAATGACGATGTCGGTGAGGGTGAGGGGACGACGACACCGCATGATCATACCGTCACATCCATCTCCATAGTTGAAGAATTTTCACAATGCATCGATCAGACATATGCATCTGTAGATATGTTACTTCTGCGTTTGACAGATGGGGGTTTGATCCCACCCACTGCCACTACTCGAAATAATCCACGACAACAAAAGCAAAACCAGCAGCAAGAAGAGAATGTTTATTTCCTCATGGCATCAAATTGCATCTCTAAAGCATCGAATTTTATCGGTCGTTCCTGTCTCACATTATTGGAAGCAGATTCTATAGATGGATCTGGTGGACCAATGGATGATCATGGACCTGCTAATGCCGACAACGACGACGAAAATGATGGAATCGCAATACAACCATGCATGGCTCGTCTAGCAGAATTAGCATTGAGAGTCTGCCATATTCACACAACATTGGTGCTGTCATCTTCCGAAAACAACAACAACCACGAGGGTGTGGATGATGAAAATGTAAATATCACTCCACGCTCAATAATAGAAGCCTACTCGCAATATCAACGACGATGTCTCCGCACCCGGTCCAAACCGGCCATATCAATCATTGCTGATTTGCGTCGAGAAGCGACAAGTCAACAATGCTTTGTATCGGATCTGTTAGATGCTGAAGTGAGAAGACAACAGCTTGAGGTTGGTTTGTACGAAGAGGGTGTGGACGAAAATGACGATGGGCACACTCATGGAATGGGTGGATTGGCAAATACTGTACCCCGGGGACAGCCACATGCACATTGTCTCACGGTCATTTTAGGTGAAGCATCGAGCTTGATTCAACCGCTGGCGGCATGGAGAGATGCACTTCATCCACAATTGGGAAATGACGATGATGGCATTGTCTCCTTACTGCAACAACTTTGTCAACAGTCAATCGAATTGCTTGACACGGAAGCTCAAACACTGGCAGCTACGGTAGGGTCATGGTTTTCATCCGATCAGCGAGGGATTGCTACATTGGGCAAGGACAATACGAGCAATGCTACCGATGCCACCAAATCAGATTTAATATCGATTGAGGCATCCCTGGAGGAAATGGCATGGTCGTGTCAACTTATTTCACGATATTGTTCATATTCGGAACAAATAATACCGACTTCTACTCGGAAGGGAAACACTACAACCAAACTACAAGATTTGCTAGCCGAACAATCACTACATTATTCAACGCTCGAAACTCGATTGGCAAAGCTTCAATTCAGTCAAGCACTCTCGCTTGCCACTCCTCAACTAATTGAAATAGGTCGACCATTATTGCAAGTTCCATCGATTGTGGAGGATGCACACTTTATATGCGTCAGGGCAATAGAACGTGCTTCTGGGACAAGGAGCGATAGAGCAGTATGGACAGTAGGTCATTGGGTATGTGAAGTTTGGGGTGTTGACCAAAGCAGCGGAATGATGGGAGGAGACGAAGGTCTTAAGGGAGTATACCGTGCATTGACGGAGGGTGTCGGATGTTCTGGTGGAGCTACACGGGAGGATGTGGCCCTCGAAGATAAGACATTAAAACCAGCAGAAAATGCATTCGCAGCGGCTCTGTTAAAAGCAGTAGACGAAGATGGTTGCGAAGGAAGTGCAACCAACAGTGCTCCAGCTTCAGGAGGCTTAACTTCTTTCTTTGGAAGAGGCAGTAACGGACAAAATATGCAGAGCCGAATCGATGCGGAGTTATGTGCATTAAACGGTACTTCCGCTGCTGAAACTGCATGTTCTGCGTTGTCGGGACTATTCTCTGACCTTGTCGAGGAAAAAATACAAGGAGAGGCAACTTGGTCAAGTGAACCTGTATCAAAATCACCGTCTATGCTTACCTTTGCGAGAGATGAACTGTCTTCTCATTCTCGTGCGTATCGCAGCCTGCTACAACATCGAGTTCGAGTTCTTGTAAATGATCTGGGTGGGGGCGATGACATTTTTGACTGTGACGGAAAGTTGTGTCTGCAGAATCTTAGATTGTTCATTGAAAGTGAAGTCTACAATTTGGATGGCGCATCGTTTCGAACAGTCGAAGGAGAAGACCGGATCGAGTCCGAGATGATCGGTCCCATTCGGAGGTCCCAAATATTTGAGGAAATTCGGCAGGATAAATGCGACGCAGTAGTGGTGATGCAAATTGCTGAAGCAATGAGCTGGAAGTCTGCTGAAATTATCATGCAGGTACTCCTTCAAGGACACACACGTTTCACGGAATGGGGGGCATTACTGCTTTCGAAACAGGTGCGAATGCTCCAAAATATCTATTGTGGCCTCGTTCTCGACTCCGATGGACTCAGCGGCGCAACATTGGCTAAAGCTGGTAATTCTTCGATAAGTACAGCCTCTATCTTGACGCAGTTTGAACGAGTCAACCAAGCCGTATCCATCTTGCAGCTAGAGAAGCCGTCGGATTGGCTTGCTTTTTCCTACAAGGTGGGAGAAAGTGGAGAGACGAATCTGACAGGCGATGAAATTCAGAAAATTATGAGTCTTCGGGTCGATTTCTCAGAAGAAGCCATTGCAAGAGTGTGCATTCAGATAGGCTCTGGAAAATCTTAAACAGTTAAGCCATGGTTATCAATTATAAACACGTTTATTGCACGACAATTCGGATATTTTCAAGTCATCGTACCCTTCAGCCAACATTATGATATCATATCTGGAGCAATCTAAAACATGTCTTCCTCCAGCCCTCTCAAAAATTCTCCAACATCCGCCTGATGCAGTACAACATTCGCTGTAGGATCCAACTCCTTGCATGCTTCAGTTGTTTGTGCTGCGACACCAAATCCCAATGGAATATCAGCTAGATTGTAAACTACCACGCCAGCGTATTGTGGAGTTGATTCAGTAATACGTGCCAATCCTGATTTTATCACATTATTTCCGTAGAGAAAAGACATTTCCGCTGAGGGTTTGAGCCATACTTTGTACTGTATATTGTTGATGCCATTGAATGGAGTATGGAATTACATGGATGATCCTCTACAATAACATAAAAAAGCAGAATTCGACGAAGACACACCTTTGAATATTGCGCCAGATAATCTAACGCTGTAATATGCAATCGAAACTTCCCACTCTTTGTAAACTTTCCAAGACATGTTCCACAATGGAGTAAATTATCCTTATTAATGGAGGTAGATGCTTTCATCACTGATTCAGAGACATAATATACTCGATCCTACGATGAACGAATATGATGCAATTGAATATATGTGAGACACGAAATGGAAAATTATTCCATGTACCTTAATCCACAGACACAAGTAGAACTCACCTTAATCAAACGAAAACAATGGCGTTCATCACTTCTATTAATCAAACGTTCCACCGATCTTCCCATGTATTCCGCTAGTTTCTGGAATAGTGTTTTTGTCTCCTCTTCCGTAAGTGGCCTCATTCTTTTCGTTGTCCTATCGTCGTGCAAATAGTTGCCCCGTGATTTATTATTCGTGCAATCAGGAAGGTGAAGATGCAGATGAGTGGGTGAGATATTGTCTACGTGAGCCTACTTTATTAGGGCGACGATGACGATGATATCATGGTCTCATAGTGATGGTCTCTGTTTTCTTGAGTGGTTGTGGATGGTGACGGCGAAGCGGCTGTGACGGGCGCCGGACAGGATGGGACTTACGCTGGACGTCAGCATCGATGTCATTATGATGTCATCTGACGTCACGACGCATACGTACTCATCAATCGCAACAAACAAGCATGATGAATCAGCCAAATGGAAATCCAATCCAACCATGGCCATGACAGGCCATGACCCATGACCATATTCATATTTGAAGCACCCCGGGAACAATTCGAACAATAGATCTCCTTGATAACAATGTTGGGACTCAATAAAGCGCTTTCATTCCTTGTGGGTGCCACCCTGGTCGCCCAATCAGAAGCATTTTCCCATGCAAGAAATCCCCGTGTAGCGACGCTGGCTTTAGGAGGTGTAGGTGCATATGCGGAGGATGAATCCGTCGTCGTCGACGCTGCTACCCGCCATGCCCGAATCATCGCCCCTCTATCGGCAATCCTCGCGTCTCTATCTCCCATCACTGGCAGTGTTTCACCCGCGAGTGCCTTGCCAGCAGCAAATGCCTTCGAAGCCGCCCTACGCAAAAATTTCCCTGGTTCGTTGCCCAACTCGGCCCTGGCACTTCGGGTTTCTGCGGCGCTTCGCGACCGAGGCTACACACGCACCAATACGCTATTCGGCTCGTCGCTTTGCTCGGATGAGATTAACGACACCGCCGAAAGTCTCGTGGGTGATTTTCTAAACAAGCTTGGCGTGGAGGGTGTATTTAATCTCGGCGGCCTCGGTGGTCTCCCGTTCGTAGGAATCTCCGGTATGGGTGCCTTCACCAGCCACTGTCCGGTAGATGGAAAGATATTCATCGTTTTTGGTCCACATGTGGGAATTGCCGACGATGGTACCGTCGGCAAGGTCGAACGAGTGGGAAAGAACACTGTGAGCACATCTTGTGGAGCAGGAATTGGTGCCTACAAGGCAATTATGGCCAGTGAGACGGTCCAGGAAGCTACCGAGTCTCTTAGTACCAGAGATTTCCAAGAAGAGTACATCATTGCTCAATTGAGTACCCGGTTGGATGCACTTAGGGGACAAGATCCATCCAACGAAACTATTGCTTACGTTACCAATAAAATGTGTAAGTGATGACGACGACCATGATGAATGTGTGCCTTTGAATTATCTGAATTTCTAACACCAACTCACTTTCGATATTGTTCTTCGACCTAGATGATCTTGTTTGGGAAATGCTGAGGTCGGAAATCAATGCATTCACTACCAAACCTGATTTCTGGGGTAGCGTTTCAGAGGTGACACTTCTCGGAGGGATTGTGGTCAACCGTGGCCATGGCGAGGGTGTCCCTGGTGGAGAAGATTTTTACCAACCTCTCATGCTCAAATCACTTACCAAGGATGGCGAGAGCGATATTTATGGAGAAGTGTTTGGTGATTTCCCGGCGCTAGCAAGACCCCACAATGCTGCCAAATATGTTTAGAGATGGAAATGTGTTACTGATGGTCATTACTGCGAATAGTGAAGGTAGGATGAACATGAGACGCCTACCGAATTAACTCGTCAGCAATATGATAGGTATTGAGCAATTATTGGCTAAAGTCAAACAGTGTACTAAAGGAGTAATCATTAACTTATGATCAAGCTTTGTTCGTCTCTTGTGGATTAAGCACGAGACTCACCCTGACCAATGCAAATGATGTTTTGTCGTTTTGGATGTTAGAACAATCGATATTGGCCATCGCATATTGATCGACTCCTAATAAAGGGAGTGTGCTCTCTACTTTGAGGTCCAGTCCTTTCCATGCAACAGGTCTGGTTGGTTTAGTGAACCCTGCTACTCTCACAAGCGGACAGGGTTCCGTTCCACTTATAATCGGTACACTGAGATAGTATTGGATGTCACCACTCATTAAGTGGTCCATACTGCTAAAAGCCTTCGTCGTCACCATCGAATGTGCATCTTCTTCCTGAGCATGGATGATCTCAGACGTAATGGTCCATGGTCCCACTGTCATGCTACGGTCAAGCCCGTAGCCCGTAGCCACGAAATGTAACATTTTGGTTGAATTGATCCTTTCCTTGCCCATTGCCGAAAGGGAAGCATTTAGGGTAAAAAACAAACACCTGACCATCTTTTCGAAGATAAACTGCATAATCTTTTCGACATTGAAGCCACCCTTCTCTCACACTAATCGCACGCACTCGATCTAGAAACGATTCCACGCTTTTATCACTGAACATGCCTAAACCTGCACTATGCATCAGTTGCCTGAGTATAAATTTCCAAAAGAACAAGCTGCTCTCTTTCCATGGAGATGTTGAAAATGAAATGCCCATAGGATAACGAGTGACCTGTTTCAGGAAAGGGCTCATGATAGCTTCTTGTACAAGCGCCTTTGCCTCATCGCTTTCTGTAGCGAGCGAACTCAGGTTGTCCATGCTACCTTCCCCGTAGATCTCTTCTAGCAGAGGAATTAGTCTATTGCGCAATTTCCCTCGAGTTGACCAATGTGGCGTTGTATCCTTGAAGTACGGCACTCCATAGGTATGCGAATAGTCGAATATGTGTGATTTTTCGAGTGGTAGTAACGGCCGGAATAGAGTGACACCATCATTTCGTGATGCTTCAGTCATTCCTGACAAGTCGATTGGACCACACCCCTTGTGAGCGTTGGAGATTACATTTTCTCTTAGGTCGCCACGATGATGTCCCAACATTATTCCGATTCTAGATTCATTAACTTCTTCTCCTTCCTGTGCTGTTTGGCATGCCTCTGCGCAACATCTCCTGTAGAGGTCAAATCTGATTTCTCTCGCTCTCCGTTCGTAGTCATCTCGGGCAGTAATTCCGCGAGTAACCTCATCGATTCTTCGGCAAACGAACTCAGCACCAATCTCACTGCAGTATCTGCCAACAAAATGTGCTTCAGATCCTGACTCAGGTCGGTTACCATAATCGATATGAATAGCGACAATACGAAGGATACTTTCTGGTTGGGCGTTTTGCCGACGAGCTTCTGTATCACGAAGATATGCCAATGCAGATGCAATTACCATGCTATCAACACCACCCGAAAGTGAGACAATCACAGTCGGGACCTTAACTGGACCTTGATTTGTCGATGCTGATGCACCATTGTGAAGTAAAGGTGAGGATGCCGGTTTATTGCATGCTGGCTTTCTCGTTGGAGCTTTTGCATCGCTTATATGAAGAATGCCCATCTTTGATAGAAACGCAATCATTATTTTGACCACAACATGATTACCAGCACTCGACATGTCTGCTTTGAATGGATAACATTCAAGTATTTGCTCATCATCAAATTGTTGTTTGGTACCGTTCTCATCGTGTTTGTTCGAATCACCATTATTGGCCAAATCTAGCGTGCCCTCCCGTCGTGCTTCATCTTGCAATATTGCCATCCTCCTATTCGTTGCCTTTCTAAATCGACGAATCATTCGATCCATCTCACTATATAATTCTGATGACGCCTCTATGTCTTCCTGAACAATATTCAAATCTTCAATAGTTGATGCGTGGCGTAGTGGCATGATGCCGAAAATTTGCATAGGAAGTGGAATCATACCGGTGGAAAGTTCGTTTTTGTGCTGTACTCGCAATTTATGCGCAATTTTGTAAGCAACACTGTCTAATTGTTGTTGATTTGGGAGCGGTTGAAATTTTCCTTCGTGATTCTTATCATGTCGATGGATGTGACGGCTCATTTGATCAAGTGCAACAATCGCAGCGATTTTCCCTTGCCATCCAAATAATTCAATATTTTCTGTCCACCTCGTCAAAGTATTTCTATTGTCATTCTTCATGGAGGAAGAGGATAGACTGTCTATCAGCGAACGAAATTTATGAGATATTTCTGCATCAACCTGACTAAGACGCTCTACTGACGAGGTTGCGATCATCCATAGGTCTTTTTGAGCTTCATCAGGTGATGCATGCCCAAACCAAAAGTTCAACACTTGTTTGATATTTTTGATATCACTTTTGATCATATCAACGACTATATCGTCTTCTTCTATGGGAATAATGTTCTCGAACCGCTGGTCGATTGCGCATTGATTACCGACCACAGGCCCGAAACTGTCGTCCTCCCTCGTGAATTTCTCTCCACAATGGTCTAGGGTTGGAGCACCCATTAAGATGATGTTTGCTGCCCCGATTGATCGTACTGATACCTCCCGTGCAAGCCCGATGATCGAAGTGATAATTCTGCCCACTGTGCCACATTGGGCCCCATCGATGACATTGTCTCCAATGCCATTGCCACTGACATTGCCAATCCGCGTAGAGATGACGCGTTTCCAGTACTTGATCAAGAACCATAGCATGGAAAGGCTAGTGATGGCTCCTCTAGCTCCAATGCTACTAGTCCGTCGAGGCGGAGCATAGGGTGAAACCGCCGTCATCGTCATGGTGCATGGTGCATGTTGAATGGTGGTGGTGGTGGAGTTGGAGTTTGGATGGATGGATGGATGGATTGTGGAGGGAGGAAATGGCGGGAAGCCTCCCGCCGATCCTGCCACGTGTAAAGTGCAACAACAACTCATCCATCGATCATCATAATATCTACCAGATCATACCCTATCATGCCCTCTTTGCATTTGCAGCTCACAGATAGACTCTCTAGACCTCTAGAGAGTGAACAAACTGGTTTACATGTGCAAAAACGATAAGGACGATGTATAATATGTTATTGATTTGTTATTAGTACCCGATAATTACTCTACATCTCAGTGACAGTGACGTTAGAAACTGCTTCAAATTCGGAGAAGGAGATGGACAAAGAGTCAGAAATGGCCACCAAAACTATTGGGCCTCATCATACGCCGTTGCCGCAGAGGTAATTGCGCTTATTCATTTGCAGTTTCTCCTCGAGGGCGTACCTCATTACGCAGAGACGGTCTCTCCCTACCCAATCTCAAATCCCCCCGACCCCCACAGCACTCAGCATATTACTCCTCCATCTCTTGTCTAGACGCTGCCCCCCTTGCAAGAGCCTTCTCTCTCGTGACCCGTCGAGTAGCAATCCGTTCCCTCGCGCTATCCAATACATTCTGCATAACCTCCTCCCTCCGTGCTGCCGCCGGAGCCAACAATTCGGCATGCTTCTCAATCTCCACACGCGCCTGTGATACCTTCACAGCCTTGGCATCCTTCATCCTATTCGCATGATAACGTTCCTCCCGACTTTCTTTAATACTTTGCACACGTTGCATGGCCATGATGGTCTTGCCCATTAAATTGCGATCGTACTTCACTGGACGATTGCGTCGTTTCTCGAATTCAAATGTCGAGTCGACGGCGAGTTCTTTACCGCGCGTCTTGCGGTAGGCCTTGGTCCATGCCACCTTGCGTGGGTTGCGCTTTTTATTAAAGTTCCGATGACATTTTGAACGGCAGAAACGGAAGGTCTTGGAATCGTTGCGTACGAACATTATGCCGTGGCCGGGATAGCATGGCGACGAGCAGAAGTAACATTTTTCGATGCGCATATTTTGAGATGAATGTTATGAATGATTGTTCCGACTATCGAATGCGACAATGAATAAGAATGGTTGCTGCAGTTGAGGGCGACGATATGCGTCGATTTATTGAAATGATGTCGGTGATGCTTCGTATCGTATGCGAGGGGAGACGGTGGGCGGCGGCGGTAGTAGTATTAGGAGTAGTAATTAGTAGTACGAAGAATCGGAAATAGAATGAATGGACGGCTGCGGTGGCTTCTGAAATGGCGGGAGAGAATGGGCGTCGGCCAGACTAAAAAATGGAATCAGTACATTCCCACGTGCGAACCTTCAACAACTTGACGGAGCCATCGCTCACCGACCGCCGATAACGATAACGCGATCATGACACTTCCTCCACTTTCTACCTCCACTAGCACTAGAGAGCCAACGTACTCCCACGCCAACGAGCGGGAGCATTAGCAATAGCATGGACCATGGACGCCTATACAGCGACAGCAGTCGACACAACTATGGCATCCTTTGTCACCGCCAGTACGTCGATAGAATACGTGATGCATTGCTTCCCTCCCGCCCAAACAGTTGGTCAAGACTCGTGCCATCAACCGACAACCGAAACCATCGACTAGAACCAATCACAACCACAGATCAGGGAGAGGAGGTGAACTCTTCTACAAGAAAATGCATTGTCATTCCACTGCCCGACGAAAAAGGAGCTCGCAAATGCCGGATCGGATACTCCTTGCTTGTTATCGAAGGAGCCGTCATGTCACCTGCCTATTTACCTCCAATGGCTAGAAAGCAAATTTCATGGGCGGGGGAATTATTCCATCGCTTTTCATCCGTGAGCAATACCATCGATTCAAATAATTCATATACAGAGAGCGAGATCAATGGAAACAATGATGAAACAGGCGTTTGTCTTCAATCCAACTTGAAAACAATTATTCCTGAGATATGGAAGAAGCTTGCAAAAGAATCGTACGATGCTGAAAACGAGTATCTCCGAATTGATGTACATCCAAAGTCTTTCAACACGGTGGTATGTAATAATTTCACAGCTGAGGTAAAACCAAAGTCAATCAAACTTGCGTGTTCCGCCTCGAAGGTATCACGTTTCGTAACTATGATCATCCAATCAACGTCTGAAAATCATGTTAATATCTATTGGGGAACATCTCGAAGGAAGCAACACTTTGAAGACCTTAATCAAAGACTGAATGATAATGCCACCGGTGAAATAATCATACACTCAACGAGTCACAAAAGGCCAGGAAAGGATTCACAAATTGATGACGAAGGAGATGACGACACCGTGCAATGGGATACTCCCGTATCGAGGGCCTACTACAAACTTGCACAAGTGTTTGAAGATGATTCATTGCTTCGAATGCTCACCATCACGCAGCAAGGCAACAACAATATTAACAAACCCCTACTCTCTGGTGCTGGTGTCGATATTGGGGCTTCGCCAGGTGGATGGACTCAGGTATTATGCAATATTCTTGGCATTTCGACTGTCGTAGCCCTGGATCCAGGGAGACTGACCAAGCGCGTCATGATGCTACCCGGTGTACACCACATTTGCGCTGAACTATCATCGGTGGAATCCATTAAGGCATTATCGCATCATGCTCCGTACTCTATCATTGTATGTGATGCTTGTGTGAGCAATGCCAATGAATTGATGGAGAAGATAGTCGAGACATTCGAGAGGGTTGCATCTATGTTGAAGGAATCTTGTTGTGAGGATAGCGACCAAGAATCTAGCGGAACGAACCTTTTCACATGGCCGTTTTGTTTGGTTATTACGCTTAAATTACCATACAAAACAATCGGTAGTATAGATAGGAATTTGGAGAAGGTGAATGGATACGTTCCAGAATTCTTAAATCAGATTGCATCCCTCGGCGTATCGTCCACCGATGACGTGGAAATATCATCCAAAATTTGTCATTTGTTTGCAAACTCTATATCCGAACGCACCTTGATAGCAGTATTTAATACGAAATGAATGAATGGTTATGCTTCATATTCTCGACTTGATTGGCTTTGTTTGAATGGCGTTCATTCTCCTTTCCAAGCGGGCGCGCCAAATCCTTCTTACGAAGGATCGAGTAACAATAATTTGGCGGGAGAATCTCATGCGAATTTGGCGGGAGCTTTCCCATCACCCACCCCCTGGCTGGGGCAACCATCACCCACAAAACGCGTGAAGAAAGATACGAATACAAAGATCCCCTGCAGCACCAAACAAAACCACGGACTGGAGACGATGGCCATGCTACGTCCGGCTGCCATCACCATAAAGATTCTGTTTCGGAATAATATCGAGCACTGATATCGTCAATTACTATCAAGTGCGAGAGTAAAATTGAAGTTCTCCTATCCGTGAAGCCGAAGAGCCCATTGAAAACACTTCGTGTTCACATAATTCATCTGTACCGAGGTCAACATAGTAAACAACAAAAGTTCACACCGCAACCATGAAGATATCACCAGTCTGTTTCCGATTTGTCGCCGTATTGGCAGCTCTGGGCGTCGGCACTATCAATTCTTTCTCTTCGTCCTTCATCGCCCGCCGATCAAATGCCAATCTAACTGCACTTGCATCGGCCACTATCGATCCGATCTTCACGCCCATGAAACCACTGGAACGCGAGTCTCGACAGACATCAGTCGCCGCCGCACCCAAAGTTGCTCAACGTTGGCGCAAGAGAACGAAGCAGCTAGCTACACTCGGACCTGCCTCATCCACTCCTGAAATGATTGAAACTCTCTTCCTTGCTGGTGCCGATATCTTTCGCTTGAATTTCAGCCACGGTTCACAGGAGCAGAAGAAGGAATTGCTCATGATGATCAGGGAGGTGGAGGAAAAGTACTCTCATCCTATTGCAATACTTGGAGATTTGCAAGGTCCCAAATTGCGTGTAAGTTCTCCTACGCAAATTGTCAATGTACCGTTGGTCAATTCTTTGCTACACAGACACTAACATTTCATCGTTAAATATTTCCATTAGGTTGGCGAATTCTCCAATCCCAAAGGTGAAATGTTGGAGAAGGGTCAAATCTTCCGCCTCGACTTAGATGAGTCTTTGGGTGACAATACGCGTGTAATGCTTCCTCATCCTGAGATCATTGCTGCATCAGAGGTTGATCATGTTCTACTTATTGACGACGGTAAGGTGAAATTAACTGTCGTTGGGAAGGGGGCCCAGTACTTGGAATGCCGTGTGGACGTTCCAGGAAAGATTAGCAATCGCAAGGTGAGAATTATATTGCATTATCATTGTACTTCAATGCTTTAATGTTTCTATCATTCCAACAATGCACCTCCTGCACGATATTTTTTGTAACAGGGAGTGAATACCCCAGATAGTGTTTTAGACATCAGTCCTCTCACTCCAAAGGATCGATCTGATCTTGAGTACATGCTCAAGATCGGTGTCGATTGGGTTGCACTCAGTTTTGTTCAGCAACCGGCTGATATTGTTGAGATACTCGAATTGATTGACAAACACCTTCCAGACGGTGCATTTAGACCGGCTGTGATGGCAAAAATTGAGAAACCGTCCTGCTTTTTAGATGATAATTTGGAGAGGATTGTGGATCTGTGTGATGGTATCAGTAAGTATGACGTGTTGTTAGGTTGTAATCGTCTTTTCCCTCTTTCCTGCCTCCAACCATTAATGCATCTTTCGTCTGCACAGTGGTGGCACGTGGTGATTTGGGTGTAGAGTGTGCCCCAGAGGACGTACCATTGCTCCAAAAAGAGATCATTGATACCTGTCGTATGCGTGGGAAGCCGGTTGTAGTGGCCACTCAAATGTTGGAGTCGATGATCGAATCTCCCACACCGACTCGAGCCGAGGCGTCAGATGTAGCCACTGCAATTTACGATGGAGGTTAGTCGAGGGTCATGTTCATCACTCAAACTTCATTATCTGTATCGCTCAAATGATGTTCGTTTTATTAACCGATCAGCCGATGCTATCATGCTTTCCGCGGAGAGTGCTGCCGGAAAGGTAAGAAAGCTTTGTGAATAATTTCATTGTCATGCATGAAGCCTTGCATATCTCATTCTGATCCTATTCAGTTCCCTGAAGAGTCTGTCGCCATGCAACAACGGATCATCAACCGTGTGGAGAGTGATCGACACTACCGTAGCTATCTCAATCAATTGTCAATGACAAAAACTAGCACCACTGCCGCCGATGCTATCACCACAGCCGCTCGACAGATTGCACAAACTACTCAAGCCAAGGCAATCGTTTGTTTCACTCTGCATGGGTCCACTGTCCGTCGTGCATCACAGGAAAGACCCACTGTTCCAGTTCTTGGTATCACTCCGTTCAAAGAGACTGCACGTCAGCTGGTAATGAGTTGGGGCGTGTATCCCGATCTTCCGCGTTCGGGATCTTTTGGTTTCACTGCCGACGAGGAAGACTTATTCAATTACGAAAAGCCCGCCGTGGATTCTGAGGGCGATAATGACTTCGACGTTGTGTTGAAAAATGCATGCCGAGCTGCATTGCGAAAGGGATTGGTGAATGACCCGAACGACCTGCTCGTTGTTACTGCTGGGTTGCCATTTGGCACTCCTGGGGCTGCTAACATTATTAGGGTTCTACCTGCTGCTGGTCCACAGTGCTGGAACGGTGTTTGCCGAGTCGACTGAATTTTGCTGCCAACTGCATCTGCCGTCATGACGCAAATTTAGGGATATATTCATGTATGAAATAAGAGTTGATTCATTACATTCGTGACAATTTCAGTGCGGCAAGAAACAAATGAGCCGTGCAAGTGTGTATTGTTCATGTAACCAAAGAGACATCCAGCTTGGTCGTCGCCCTTCTCATATACATATTCAACTTTTTACCATGTGTATATTGATGTGATAGTAAAATACCCACACATCATCCCTCTGCGAAACTATGTGAAACACAAAACTTAACACTGCCGATTGCCAATTCGTCATATTCTTTCCATTATTGTTCCTTGTTTCAACCCACCCGATGACCCGACAACGAATAAACAAGCGGTGGTTGCATGAAGGTAAACCAACCATAACCACCCGTCAATCCCATCATAACAAATATCTTCATCACACCAAAGAATTTTCCATCAACGATTCCCTCGTTAGACATGTGTTCCATAATTAATGCCAAACTTGACCCGGCGAAACAAATGAAGTATGCCATGATGAATGCTCGTTTAATTTCCGGATCATTGATCTTTCGTGCTCTCAATATCATAATCCCCTGTGCAAATATAAGGCAGCAGAAGAGTCGGGTTAATATTCGTCCTACGCCACGCTCGCGATCGCTTTCCATGCTGAAGAATAATTGTGCCGCGCTGGGATTTATGTAGCCGACGCCGCCTATGGTGAAGGAGGCGATGGAATGTATCAGTAAAAGAGTGTTGAGTCGTTGTCTTGGGAGGAAATAGTATGAGAGGGGCGGAGAGGCCCCTCGTGTGTTGTAAGAGCTTGATGGATTGTAGTTCATCGTCGTCGAGGTGCAATAATTGGCAATGGAAATTGCAATGGACACCAAAGGCAAAGGTCAAGATATGGCAAATGGCAAGCTATGGCAAGGCAA
>JALLBK010000497.1:0-11788 GCA_036940085.1 Discostella pseudostelligera | reverse complement strand
ATCCTGGATCATCGATTAATGTGTACCCGTTGGGATCCTCGTACCAGTGATAGGTTTCATCGCCTCGAAAGTAAATTGGCCGACTGTGAAGATTTCCATGCTCATCATGCACGAAGATTGGGTTGGGATTTGCAGTGATTGCTCCCGCCCCTGGATATGGCCTCAAAATGAGTGACCAAATAATGGATTGGGCGATGGTGGATGCTCCCCTGCAAGATACAATCAACTTCGCCGCTGCCGCCATCGCATCTGCCGCCGCCCAAAACGATGACGATGACGCCATGCCTTGCGAGGTGTCATTTCACTTGTGGAGGAATTCATACACGTTTTTGCGCGCTCAAAAAACACGTCAGCGAATCCAAAATCCAAATTTTTTCTGCGCGCTCAAAGCGCTCACACTACGATACACCCTCACCGACGACGATCATAAAAATTCATCGTCCACCATGATGCTGTCCACCTTCCGCCGTGCCGCTACCGCTGCTGTCTCTCACGGCAGCGGCAACGCCTTCCTCAACTCTACCGCCCGTCGAACTCTGGCCATGGGTCCAGCCTCCGGTGGCGAAATTAGCGACGAGCTACTTGCCAAATTAGGTTCCCTATCCACGCAGGCACTCGTCGACGGTCTTTGGGTCATGGGATGGCCATCGGCTCAAATCGATGGTGCGCGACCACTCCATCCATCCCATCGATGTGTGGGCCGTGCGGTTACCTTAAACTTCGTCCCGGCTCGTCCAGACATTGCGCAAGATAAGCCACCTGGAGAGAACAGTCCGGAATATGAGGCATTTGAGAAGTGTGGTCCCAATGAGGTGTTGGTTATGTCGTCAGTTGGACCCTGGGAGTCGGTCGGTGGAGACATCAAGTTCTTACGTTTGAAGCAACGTGCCATTGGTGGATTAGTTACCGATGGATCAGTCCGTGATACTGACGAAATTATCAATTATGGTTTCCCCTGCTTCTCGTACTCGACCACGGCACGTCAGGGTCCGGCGGCAATGCAACCTTGGGAATGTAACGGTGTGGTGAGCGTCAGTGGCGTTACCGTCCGACCGGGAGATGCCATTGTGGGTGATCAAGATGGAGTGGTTGTTGTACCGGCGAAGGTGGCCGAGAAGGTATACAATATTGCACATGGACGTGAGGTAATTGAGGGTATTGTGAAGGAAGAATTGGTGAAGAATCCTGGACCACCAGGAAAATTTTACCCGTTCATGTCTGGAAAGATTAAGGTGGATTCGCCATTGGGCAAACTATTGGCTACGAAGGGTATTACGCCGGAAAATTCTAATCAGTTTGAAGGATCGGCTGACTGGTAATTCTTGGAGAGGAATGAGAGATGGGGGGAGGAACGAAGAGAATGCAACAACAACTGCTTGGATTCGAGGTACATGATATGAAAGAGTCGTGTTTGTAAGCTTTTTGATCCGACGGTAGAATAAAACAAACTTGTTTTACTAACCAATACCTGCCGTGAAATCATCATTTACGTCATTGTTGGTACGATGTGCAGATGCGTCGACAGTGGTGTCAGACGATTGCTTGGGCTTGCTTCCTCTGTCTTCGAATTTGCTATGCCTAATGGAGATGCCGAAGAACCAAGAACAGCCTGCACGCAATACCATACTCCGGGAGGACCCGCAATACCATCCTCGTCCAGGAACATGTTCNCCAAGAACAGCCTGCACGCAATACCATACTCCGGGAGGACCCGCAATACCATCCTCGTCCAGGAACATGTTCCTAATTCTCCCATCAAGCAGTGGTTTAGTCGATATTAGCATATGATGTAGATGCACATGCACATCAATTGACTTTGGCCATAATCCATCGACGCCATCATTCGGGCTTCCGAATTCCTCCACAATATCATATTCACGTAGTAGCGATCGCGTATTGTTGTCCTGAGCATAATTCTGGTGGTGACTTAATAGACGTTGCCAAAGTTGGAAACGTAATTGGTCTTGATTACGTCGCAACTCCTCTTTGACTTTTTCTCGCTTTGCCAATACCAGCAATTTCATCAGACACTTGTTCTGACATATTTGAGATAAATCCATTCCACCTTGAACTTTTCTACTATTTCCAAGTGTGTTTCCGTCTGCTACGGCGCAAGAATTGATAGTAGAATGGTACAATCTCACTTTACGTCGAAAGGGCTTGGAATGTTCGGGAGCCTTGGCAATCAGTGCACCAACGTCATGCCCGAACGCATTGAACCCCACAATGACACGGGATGAGCTGATGCTTTTGCCGTCAATGCCATTCTCATGCGTGGATATAGAAGTNGAACCCCACAATGACACGGGATGAGCTGATGCTTTTGCCGTCAATGCCATTCTCATGCGTGGATATAGAAGTAATGGGAGCACTTAGATGGGGTAAGTCTCCACGATGAACAATACCCCGATTGAATGAATAGGGAATAGTGACCCATTGGTCGTCATGCATCATGTGTACATCTCCTTTGACGCAATGGTCATGTGCATTGTCCCCTTCTGGCCGCTCCCATCCTCCGTTGGGATCACCAGATATATTTCCTTTATAGCCATGTTCTGCATAATGATCCAAGCCACGAAGATTGACACAAAATTCTCCTCCTTGCATGATGTTTTCACCAACACTGGCATTATCATTATGCACTTGATTCCGTAAGTTGCTGCATTGTATTGTCCCTGCCCACAACGGTGGTACGGTCACATTGTACTCATACCGTAGTAATTCCGCGTAGTCTATGTGGTAGGATACTGATTGACCAGCTGTGGATGATAGTGCCCATACAGCGACGCCATGTACTTGTTCGAGGAACGAGGGTGCTTCAAACAGTGTTCTTCGTGAGGATTGGATTGACGAAGAGTTTGCTTCGAATAAAACAGAACCTGGTTGTGTCGGAATGAGTTCGATGAAGAATGATGCAACCGCTTCTATCGCAAGTGCATGACGAATGTAATCCATATCATCCAATTGATTGTGAAAATCTTGAATGTCTACTACTTGCTCATCCATCGTCCCTTCGCGGTGTTTTTGCCACCTGAGAAAATGAATCATTTTTTGTCTCCAATCCACCAAGTACTCATCGATGTTTTGGGTATGCGACTGTTGAATGTATTGCTGGCCATCTCCTTTCTTCCATTCAATCCATTCCAAAGCCTCTTTTGTTGTGACATATGCGCCCCAGGGGCTTTCTCCCGCTAACTCATCATTTCGCATGCATTTCTGACCATCGGAGGCAGTTAATTCATACAGCATTCGGGTATCGTTGGGATGCAGAACATCATCGTAAATATGCACACACGATGATGGTGACGATGATTTTGACTGAGTTGAAGATGATTGATGCAAGTGATCATATCTCACAATCCGCGGAGTCATGACATTTATTTCTTCATTTTCATTTTGTAAGCAACGAAAGGTCTCCGGACAATGACCATCGTTGAAGGCCTCCAGGTGCCCTCCGTGGCTTTCAAATTCAGGAAGATTGAAAGTGAATGGCATCCAATAGATGTGATCTGAATGTGAGCTGATGTTGGTTGCTGGCGGATGTTATGTCATCCGCTCATGATTAAGAGAGATATTATTATCGTACCGAATGGTTCGTAGTGGTGGTGTGGTGGCGGCCGCCGGCGGTGGTGGATGGCGGCGGCGGGCGGCGGGAGGGGCGTGCATGTTTCCCGCGAATTCTCATTGTGGCCGAAATGGCGGGAAGAGAAGAGAGGGTCTCCCGCCATTCACTTGACCACGTGGAAGCTCGGCTCTCGCGATGAGCAAGAAGCAAGAAGAAAAGAAGTGAACAATGGAATGAAGCAAAAACCATGAAGGCAACACTGCCTAAGTACCGACGCTCTCTAAAGAACCTTTCCTCTTACTGGTTAGCTACATCAAATTGCAGAGTCAGGATGATCGCAATGTGTGTCCAAATCGCATAATTGTATGTGAGGATGAGCTCTTGACTTGACATACCATCGAACATCATCGCATTGAAAATCGTTATTAGCCGCGTCCTCATTCCAAAAGTAGTACGACAGAAACAGCAATCAAAAATGTAGACTAAATAAGGCTCAGTCTTCAAGAACATGGTGAATTTGTCAGATACCAACGTCGCTGGCAATCAAACAGACGTACTTCACATCATGCTCTTCGCTCTTCACGTAAACATATAGGGTTGAATAAGAATCAGTTAAAGGTCGTTGACTCCCTGATCTTCAACATCGTTAATCTCAAGTCCTCCAACCTCCCTGATTAAACCAGACACAGTTATCTGTTGAGGCTGATGGCCCTGTTGGTTTAGGTCGTATGTACTGTATTGGCCGCCTTGCGCGCCAGGAATCGGACCCACACCGACTTGAGAGTAGTACTGGTCACGGTGAACAAGTGGCATACGGTGACCTGCCTCAAGGGGCTCAGGGTTGGCAAGTCCAGTCTGTGGAGGCCGGTGGGATACACGTTTGTGCTGAACCTTGAGCCGCTTGTTGCCAATCTGGAATCCATTCATTTGCTCAATTGCAAGTTCAGCGCTCATAATGGAGTCGTAAGAAACAAATCCAAACCCCTTGGATTCCCCAGTGTATCTATCAACAAATACTTTGGCACTAATAACATTGCCAAACGGGTTGAAAGCAGTAGCAAGGTCGGCATCGGTGAGATCAATAGGGAGGTGGTAGATGAAGAGATTAGCACCGGCGGGGCCTTCCCGAGGTCTTGGTGGAACTGGCTGCGATGGACCTACGTCTCTTCCCACTCCTCTTGGACCACGCCCAGGACCGTATGGAGGAGGTCGCTGGCCCGGACCGTAGGGGCCATACATATTGTACAGTTGGTGATAGGCAGGGTGCATGTGATGCACGGGAGCTTGGTGGTATACTGGTATTGAAGAATCATGCTGATACGCACCAGGAGGCATGCCCATGAGAGGAGGAGGGTGCACACCAGCAGTCATGATGCTTGCGGGAGGAGTGCCGTCCGAAACAGAGACTCCAGACTGTGAGTATTCTTCCGGAGTCAGTGACTGTTGTTGATGAGGGTAGACGGGCGACATGGATCCATGGTGATGCGCCATGTAATAACCCCCGACCAAGGGAGCTCGATGACTCATGTACATATCATGAGTCAAGTGCATTCCACCACCCTGTTGCCATTGCTGCTGCTTATTCTGGTTGGCGAACTTCACCTTTACAGGTTTGTCGACTCCTTCCAATTGTAACTCTCCATCGAGGGCATCAATAGCTCGTTGTGCCATCTGACGCTCACGAAACTTGACAAATGCGCATCCATTTTTTGTAGAATCGTGCTTCTTCCTCATGACATAAATGCTAATAATATCACCGTAGGGAGCAAATATATCGCGGACGAGTTGCTCATCGGCTTCCCTTGGCAGTTGTCCTACAAATAACTTGGGAGTGTCTGCAGAATGAGGAGAAGTTAAGCTCGTCAGACGGTCGAAGTAAAGAGGTGAATAGAGTATCATTGGAGAATTCTCTTACCATCAAATTCTTCTTTATCGGCACCCTCTTCAACCTCCCCCGCCGCCGGTCTAACTTGAGCAGGCCAAGGTGCACCATCGAATGTGTACTTGCCATGCATATCATGCACAACCTTCATAGCATCCTCGCCATTTTCATACGTCACAAAAGCACATCCCCTATGATTCCCCGAACGACGATCTCTGATAACGGTAAGATCAAGGATACGTCCATACGGCTCAAAGACAATCGCAAGATCTTCTTCCGTCAAATTCTTGGGAACTTGACCCACAAACAGCTTGAGTGGTTGATCCAACCGTTGCGGATCGATGTAGAGTGAGTGCTCAATACGCCCGTCGGCCTCATCCCCCCCTTCATCTTCATGATAATCTTCATCGACATCATCGCCCTCACCTTCATCATTCTTCTCAAACCCCGGACGGCCTCGGTAATCACCCCCGCCGCCTTGCGCATAGGCGTAATCTCCGTATTGTGCACCGGTCATTGCAATGGCTGGATGACCGACAGCACCGCCGCCGCCCACTACTGCGGTAGAAAGACCACCTCGGTCGGGATGCTGCGAGTGGATATCGTACTCAGTATTCGTTGCGTCGCCGCCGTTACTGCTGCTCATGGCCGAAAAGTTGCGGCTATCTAACATGGGGATCACTTGCGCCGCCATTGAGCGAGGGTAGTTTCCAAATCTCTCAGCGCGGTGGTCGCGATGTTTGCTGGGAATTGTCTCTTTCGCTTGGATAGTCGCGCTCCAAGAAAGACAATGATAAAATAATAGGCGAGCTATCCCCTGAGAAATTATGCTTCCGTCGGCCAACGAGCAGAGTTGGAATTATTTCTCTGCTACTGCCGAGACAAAATCAGAGCGTTGCGATGGAGGGTAGGCGCTGCTAGCTCAGTAGGAGCAATTGCTTCGTCGCAATGAACTGAACCTGCTCACCCAAACCAAATAGGTGTTATCCTAGTACTCCTATGGTACGACTACGAGACTTCGAACATGCCATGTTGTGTAGGTGTAGGGCATCGACCATTGCTTTTCACTTTGAACTTTGAACATTCTCACTACCGGCAATGACGCGATATCATGGCAAGAGCTTCTTGCTTCATCTTTCCTGCATGCACCTTGCTTGTTGGGGTCACATTCCTTCTTCGTGCGCTTCCCGCGCCAAGAAGAGACACTGAGACAAAAATCTTCCGACCTCGGATCGTATTGTTCCTCTGTGTGCCAAAGAGAAAATACTGAGAAAGCGTATCTACTCTCTTCAATAAAACGAGAAAGCCAATTCAACGATTTTGCGTCACTGCGTTGGATCAGTTTGGGCCCACTTTTCAAATTCATCTAACGAGAAAATTCTATGAATAAATCGATATTTCGCGTACATGTTGAGCTAAATTTTGAGTTCTCGCGTCTCATTGAGAGTACCGGAGTTACCGATTTATTGGTCGGATGTCGAACGAGCGAAGTCTGGATTTTGAATCGAATTGAACCCAAATGAAGGGCTTGTCATTCGGGTGAGTGATGATGAGAGAGGTTGGACCGATAGATAGGATATTTAAGATATCTAGAGATATCGAAGTCAATGCAATGATGAGTTTCTGTCATTGATTCTTGAGAGGTGCGGTGGTATCGTATGGTGTTGCTTTGCAAAGTCACATCCTGTTGCGAGAGATGGTATGCAAGTTGGTGACATGCATCAATACCATGTCTAAATAATGATAGGATGTGCTCTTCTAATATGCCGTTTATATTTTATATATTGTATTAGGTTAGATATTGTACATCCATGGGATGCGAACGATGCCCTTGAAAATCCCAAGCTCAATCGTCTGTCATCATCATTATCTCTATGCAGTTCCCGGCCTCATCGAGCTGTATTTATTTTCTCCTCTTACTCCTTACTTGCCAGACAGCTCATTCACTCCGGCAAATGCAGCCTTTCGTGCCAAGTTGACATCCCTCTCTGTTTCCTCCGCATTGGACGGTCCCGCATCGTCCTTATCCGTTTTTAGCACCTCACGTGCAATCTCGTAAGCCAATGATGCTTTTTCTTTCGAGTCAAAGACTCCAATGTATCGTGACTTCCCGGCGTAATACAGTTGCGCTTGCTAGATTAATGTTGGAATAAAAATTGCAGATGTGAACAACGGAATCATATCAAAACATACGACATAAGTACCAGAGACATAAATATTACTCACCCATTTTCGAGAAGGCCGCTGAGTCACCCCTCGTAACGTCACCTCTTTCAACTTCCTCTCCTTCTCGCTTCCATCACCATAAATTTTATTGACGGCAATAATCGCAGCAGTAATTCGATCCTTGTCGGCAGGATCCGAACAAGCACTCTTGCTTTTCTTTGCAACGCCAGCAGAGCTTGATCCAATGGACTTCGGTGATGCTTTTCGTACCCGTTTTCCCGTGCTTACTGCTGCGTTGGGAGGTGGCGCTGACGACGGCGCCTTCTTGACTTCCTTTTTGACAACTGGTGCGATTTTAGGTTTGGTTTTGTGTTTGCTCTGCACCGAAGGCGTAGCCTTTTGTGGAGACTTGACTGGCGAAGGACCGGTGGTTGAACTGGCGGAGACTTTTGACGTCGGCTGATGGTTTTCCGGGTATGCATAATGCTGCTGCGGTGCTGGATGGCCCGAGTACACATATCCTTGAGAAACGTATGCAGGACGGTGGAAATATCTATGATTGGAGGCAGTTACCTCGGTGGCAGCAGGATGAGGAGGTGCAACGTGGGGATGATGGTAAGGCGTCATACTGGGATGGGAGTAGCCCACTGGTGATGGTTGCTGCTGGCCATGATATCCACTCGGCATTGCGGTCGTTACATCGGGCAACTTCCTCTTCTTAGCCTTTTTCTTCAATGACGACGCCTTAATAGGAGAAACGGACCCCTCCGACAGTCCACACGAGGAGGAGGATCGAATAGCAAGTTGAGGAGGACTGATGTTTACCCCGCCTCCTTTCCCGGAAGAGGCAATGGAAGACCCACTTATTATTGGCAATTGAAGCGAGCTTGGTGGAGCGGCCGTAACCCTCCGTAGACTACTGGTCAGTAGAGGGGACATAAATGCCATGGTAGATCGTCCACCACCGGGAGTTGTCGTTTCCGCAAGCTGGAGCAAAGAACTCAAATCATCATCGAGGTTGATCCCCCGTTCGGCCACATGCAATGCACTGGCCACGGGGCTTGACTGACGCCCATCAGAAGTTACGAGGCCGACCTCCATCCTCGGAACCGGAGCCACCCCTTCCGACCCACCCCCTCCACCTCCTGCCGGCGGGCCCATTCGACTCAATCGCGGAGTGGGTAGTCGAGGAGATGCAAACACTTCACTAAAGTTGATGCTCATAGGAGTATCCGGTGCTCCCCCCTCCACGCCACCCATAGTCCCAAGTTTGTTCTTCCCCATTTTCTTCGAGGACAATGGTGAGATGCAAATCATGCTCCGTTGGCACTCCGGTATCTTAGGTGTATTCACGCCTGCATCAAACCCAGCTTCTAGCTCCACATAGTATCCATGACCCGAAGCTGATGATAACGAGGTAGATGGGGCAAGCTTCGGCGTAATTCCCGCCTTGTTGCCAGCGGCGGTTGGACCCGAGAAGCCATACATTCCTCGGGGGGTATTCGTGACCGAGAGTGAGTTGAGTCCGCCAGTGGGAGAGAAGAGTCCTTGGCCCGTGGGAGAATGAAGCCATGCAAACACTGTGATTAGTCCAACAAATGAGACGATAACAAACCGAGGAGAAATGTTAGGAACATTGTCATGGAAAACACAACATCGGTAATAGGCACGCAAAATAATGTAGAAAGATGAAACTGTCTTACCATTGCTCGCATCCATCGCATTCAAACTATCCTCCTTCCTATGCCCCTTCCCGAAATCACTGGCAAAATTCGTGGGTGTCAAACCCGGAACGAGGCTGGATGGCCGTGAACTCAAGCTCAACGAGTTACTACCACCAACTCCTCCACCACCACTTCGATGGTCTTGACCATGAGTAGGAATAGGTTTGGGAGTGCATAAGAACATTCCGGGGGAGAGATTGACCTGCTGAATTGTCCAAATATTGGGTTCAGTGGAGGAAGACGATAAAGAGACGATAAAAAGAGAGGTTGATTAGTCAACAATTGATAAATTGCAAAAAACAAAAGAGATTCTTCCAAAGTCAATGCACTCACATCGTCCATATTGTTGTTTGAAGGAGGGGGTGTCTTCTCCCTGCTGGGCGTCATGGCTGCTAATGATGATGCTGCTACACTGGAAGAAATGGAAGTAGTAGCGGCTGCGACTCCAACTCCCTCCCCCGCCGTCAACCCACCTCCCAATTTCTTCTTCTTCTCCTCATTCCGTCGCGCCGACGATGATCGTAATGGACTAATCTTCGCGGCCAAGAAGGAAGTTGGTGATGGAAAATGAGCATTCTTCAATGAAGTTGTGTGTTGTCGTGGTTGTATCATTCCCCCCGGAGTGGAAGGACATTCCTCCTGTTTCACTGCTGGAGGAGGCACTGATGGACTACCACCACTACTGCTATCACCCCCAACAAAAACACCACCACTGCTGTTGATACTACTATTACTATCCTCCCCCGTCTTTAGTGCCCCGTCCAAATTTCGAGGCTTGACTGGTGAATTAGTTGATGAAGCCGACGAAGACTCCTCCGCTTTCACCGTGGTATTGGGAGGTGCCGGTGTCACCCTTGGTCCTAGCTGAATGGAGGCCTTTTCGACTGTATTGATGACAACATCACCACCGGCTGACGATGATGATGATGATACAGTGGTGGTGACAACGGGACCCTCGCCACCGTGCCCTTCCTCCTGCATGACCGCCTCCCCCAATACCACTTCGGCATGATCATGATCTGAGCCATTGCCGCCACCGCCACCATCACAATTATTATTCGACGCCGACACAGCAATGGCCACCCCAGTCTCTTCCTCCTCCAATCTCTCACTCTCCGCAGCCGCATGTTGCTCGCCTTCCATTACTTCCTCCGCTGACGATGACGACATTGACGACGATTGCGTGCTGGGTGTGACGGCGGCTAGGCCCGCGGGACGCTTGGGCGTCGTGTATGATGTGTTGCTACTGCTGTTAGTGCTGGCGGTGGAGGACTCCTTTCCCTCGGCAGCAGCGGGGGCGGATACTGCCGCCGCTGCCGATGAATTTTCCACGACATCTTCATGATGATGACTGCTGCTCGACAGCTCGTCGTCTGGCGACGACAGTGACGCCGCGGCCATATTTGTTGGTGGTGGAGGTGGTGCGGCGGTGGTGGAGACTGTGCAAAGTGACAATGTGGACGCCATGGCCATTGAGCATTGATACCGAAAACGGAGAGGGCGGTTGGTGGTGTGGTGGAAGTATTTGGTGGTTTGGAATCGTATTGATGCGGTTATCGATTTTAGCCCGTCACTGGTAGCTGCTGCTGCTGGTGTCGGCCCTTCTTTTCTCACTACGACTTCGGCAACTGGATTTGGGTATTGATGCTGTTGGACGATGAGCAGATTAGAAGATGATGATGACCTCTCTCTCCGTCAGACGACGTCGTCGGTGTTGGCTTCTTCCATCCGATTGATCCAAAGAAAGGATTGCATTGACGTTTATTCTGTGCTGTCTTTTGCTGTTCGTTTGGCTGCTTGCTTTTGCTGCATTGCTTTTCGCTGCTAGCTGCAGCCTGCTGCCCCTGCAGCAAAAAACAAAAAAGCCTCGCATTTTTGTTTGGGTGCGGCGCGCCAAGAAAGGTTGGATGTCATTCAAAAGCGCGAAATTAGCACAAGAATTCGTATATTTGTACTAGTTCCCATGTATGTATTCGCCGAACTGTCGGGGTGTCCGAAAGGAGAATGTCACACCTTTCTGGGGAAGAAGGAAGAAAGGAGGTGTCCCAGCGGAAGCGGAAGTTGTTGGAAAGGTTGGTTGATGTTGTCACACGTCATCATCTTCTGTGGCGTGTGGCGGAGAAAATGAAGAAAGAAACAATTATGGGACAAATTTCCACCTGCAACCTACTCAAGTACAAGAGAGATACTGCAACAGCCTGCAACCTACTGCAATCACAAAATCTCATCATCATCCATTAGCTAGTTCATTAGCTCCATTATCCCTGAGGAGATTCCATCTTACTCCATTCTTCCATCATTGTTTGCTTAATACTAGTAGTTTGCTGCTCATCGCTTATCAAGCAAGGAGAAGGGGAGGACATCAAAGAAAGGATGCTCATCAACAGAAAATAGAGCATCAGAGGTTGTCCCATGGTTGATATGGGACATTTATGGTCGTTATCATGCACT
>JALLBK010000496.1:0-16616 GCA_036940085.1 Discostella pseudostelligera | reverse complement strand
GAATTCGCCAAAAATAAATTTAGACCAGCGAAAGTGATTTACGGTAGCCACCCAATAGCAACAACAACTCACAACAACAAGCAACCTCATTCAACCAAGCAACTCCAACAACACAACTAGACATCGACGACATCGATCATCGATAATTCATACTCCATCAAATTACCGTCACCGACGCTGCGGGGAGGGAAGGATCGAGTTATAGGCGGTCTCTTCAATACGAATTCAGCAATGTCTCCCGCTTCAAAAGTCTTGCTGCTGTCAGTATTGGCGGTAATAGCCTCCGTTGTCGCGGGGAGCAGCAGCAGCGCAGCATCATCGGCAGGTGGCCACATAAATAGAATACCATCATCAGCCACCGGCAGTCGACGACGCGCCTTCCATCCTCGAGGAGGTGCCATCATTTCCCCATCTGGAACTGCTGCCACTGTCAAATCCTCTTCATCTCCATCTACTTCTTCTTCAACCACTACTGCCAACAGCAGTAGAAGTAGCAACAACAACAAACCAATCATCATCCGCGTAGCCTTCCAGGGCGAAGCAGGCGCCTACTCTGAAAAATCACTCCGGGAACTTCTCGGCCCCAACGTCATCGCCGTACCCCGACCCAACTTCGAATCCTGCTATCGGGCCGTGGCATCGAACGAATGCGATTATGCCATTGTACCCATCGAAAATTCATTGGGGGGATCGATTCATGAAAATTATGATTTGATGCTCCGGTACGATTTGACGATTGTGGCTGAACATGATTTTCGAGTACGGCATTGTCTATTGACCAAGCCAGGATTGGATGTGAAGAATATTAAGTATGCTATATCTCACCCGCAGGCATTGAGTCAATGTGATACTTATTTGAGAGCACGAGGAATTGTACCGAAAGCAACGTATGATACTGCGGGGAGTGCCAAGATGATTAGTTCGGCGATGAATGGGGAGAAAAAGAAGGGAGAAGTGGGCAATGAATTGCCAGAAGGATGTACACCTGAAAATACCGCGGCCATTGCATCAAATCTTGCTGGGATGACGTTTGGATTGGAATGTAAAGAGGAGGGTATTGAAGATGATGATAGTAACTTCACACGCTTCTTGTTATTGGGACGACGAGGAGTGACACAATATCTAAACAAGAAGATCCCGTCCAAGACATCGTTGGTGTTTACATTACCGAATAATGCTGGGGCATTGTACAAGAGTTTAGCATGCTTTTCATTACGGGATATTGATATGAGCAAGATTGAATCACGGCCGATGAGTGCGGCATTATTGAATTATTTGCGCTTTCGTAAGATAAAAGTGGGAGGGTTGTCATCCTCGTCTTCGTCGTCATCGGGAAAGGGCGGTGGTGGTACTGAAGAATTGCCACGTTTTCGATATTGCTTCTACCTGGATATTCTCTCCTCGGAGCTGGATGAGGATGTGCAGAATGCATTGCATCATTTGCGCGAACAGAGTGATTACTGCCGTGTGTTGGGATCATACCCCGCCAATTCACGATTGGTTGGTCCGGTAGCCGAGGCTGTGGAGGCATTGAATGCGGCCAATGTCGGGAAGGCACATGATGAGACGATGACTGAATTGCGGTTGAAGAGCTTGCCGAGCGATGATGATGAGGCGAGGCAATTGAATGTTGGATTTGTTGGGTATGGAGCCTTTGGCCAGTATCTATCGAAGCAGATGTCGTCACATCACAAAGTTCGATGCATCGATCCATTCGATAAGGTGAGTTCAAACCATCTGAATAGTTTGTTAATAATCATTTTTCGCCCTTTCCATCGACTAATGTTGTAATTTACGACGCAGTCAAAAGAAGCGGATGAAAATAACGTCGAATACTATCCAACGTTCGATATGATAAATTTTCTCCAAGGACTGGATGTGGTCGTCATGGCAGTACCAATGATTGAGCTTGAGGAAACTATGGAATCCCTCCCGTTGGATAAGCTACGGAACAAATTGATTGTGGAAGTGTGTCCACTGAACGTCTACCCCCGAACAATCCTTACCCGCATGTTGCCACAGGATACAGATATCTTGTGTACCAATCCAATGTTTGGACCAGGTTTGTCATTGGATGGCGTTCCTTTTGTATTTGAAAAAGTTAGGATAAGTGACACACGTCGTGCCAACTGCTTCCTTGCCACCTTTGAACGAGCACGATGCCAAATGGTAGAAATGGCATCTGAGGATCATGATAATTATGTCGCCGATGCAGAGTTTGTCACCCACTTGACAGGACGACTATTAGATAGGAATTTGCTACCCGTATCTCCGGTTAGTTCCAGAGAGTATGCTGCACTCTGCGACGTTGCGGATATGACAACGAATGATACCTTCGACATGTTCTACGGCATGTTCAAGTACAATGATCGTGCGAAGGAATTGCTGAATAAGATGAGAGACAACCTCGCGAGTGTGGAGAGGAAGCTTGCAGCAAAGGAGGCGTATCTTGCTGCGAGTGCAGAGATGAAGAATACAGACCGGCAAAAGTTGCTTGCGGAGTGTAGGATGCTGCTGAAAGAAATGGCTAGATCGAACAATGATTTGGTGAAGGAGAAGGACTTGTCTACTGCCCCGATAGAAGCGAATGATAAGCCAATCAAATAATTCTTATAAGACATATCCATTTCACATTCTGGCTCGTTATCATTCATTGTAGAAGCAAAGGGCAAAGGGTTGGTGCACCGTGCCGGTTATTTTGGCGGGAGAGGTGAGTCAAGAGATACAAACTCCTATGTAAAAGTTCCTCCGAATTATTTGGCGGGAGAGTAGGTGCAGATCAAAGTCGATATCCGATGGCGATGGCGACGACGATAACACAACCCCAACATAACAACATGGCGACGATGGCCATGGCGTCGGCTCCGGCTCCTCTTCCCAACCCACCGGAAACAAATCCGGAGTACATCGCCGACGAAAAAGACTTCACCAAGCTCCCCAGTGAGATCAGCAGTATAGATTGGACGAAGCCTATATCTTGGGGCAAAAGTTTTCCGTACCCTTCATCCGACGATCATGTTACAGCTGCACCACCTCTTCCCCTCGTTCCGGAAAATTCCCCACCGACGTTTCAACCTCCCCATCCTGCCCTGGTATTTCATGTCCATGCAACATCTGGTAGAGCGCGATATACAACTGTTCATCTACCTCATGGACCAGTGTCTACGCCCGTCTTCATGCCCGTTGGCACCAAGGGCACATTGAAGGGTTTGACACCGATGGATGTCACAAACAGTACTGCATTGGATAATCAAATCATATTGTCAAATACCTATCATTTAGCCTTGCAACCAGGAACAGAATTGATTCGAAATGTTGGGAAGGAGGGTGGATTGCATGAATTCATGGGGTGGGATCGAAACATCCTAACGGACAGTGGGGGATTCCAGATGGTCTCGTTACTGAAGCTGGCAGAGATTACAGAGGAGGGTGTGGCGTTTGAGAATCCTTACGCGGATAATGCCGACAAGAACGTCAACGATGAACATGGCAGTGAAAAAGATGTGGTCTCATCAGGTAGTAAGCGGCCGGGTGCATCTGGCTCAACTGAAACACGGAAATCCCAACGAATGCTACTTCGTCCCGAAGATAGCATCTATCATCAAAACAATATTGGTTCCGATATCATGATGGCGCTTGATGATGTCGTGTCCTCCGTTGAAACTGATACTAATCGTTTTCGAATTGCCACCTTACGTACAGTAAGTTGCTATCGTTATTTTGTCATGTGTCCTAATGAAGTCATGTACCAATAATTCATCTTTCATCGTTCCATTAGTTGAGATGGTTGGACAGGTGCTTCTCTGCCCATCGCCGTCCACATGATCAAAACTTATTCCCTATAGTGCAGGGTGGTCTGGATATTAGTCCTGGGGGTTTGCGTGACATTTGTCTCGCAGGCTTTCGGTTGCGAGATGATAAAGCACCAGGATATGCCATTGGGGGGTTAGCAGGTGGAGAGTCGAAGGATGATTTTTGGAGGGTAGTTGATCATTGTTGTCGTGCATTACCAGATAACAAACCTAGATATTTGATGGGAGTGGGATATCCTTTGGATTTGGTGGTCTGCACAGCTTTGGGCGTAGACATGTATGACTGCGTGTACCCCACACGCACTGCAAGGTTCGGTGTTGCCTTGGTGGACGGCGAGGCCCCGGGTGTCTTGCGGCTAAAAGGCCACAATTGCGCTGAAGATTATAGAGTGATAATGAAAGGATGCAAATGTATGGCTTGTTTCGATGGAAATGGGGAAGGTGGGTACTCTAGAGCAAGATTGCATGCAATGTTGAAAAACGACAGTCCACTAGCTATTTCCTTGGTCACACACCACAATCTTGCATATATGATGACATTGAATCGGAAAATGAGAGATGCGATTGAAAAGGATTCGTATGGTGACTTTGCAAGATCATTTGTCAGGGATCAATACCGAGGGAACGAGAACGGAGGTCAAGACGTACCACAATGGGTGAAGGATGCATTAAATTCTGCAGGAATTCCAATCGAGACTTCTTCATGATTTATTTGTCATTATTAAATATGTTCATCCTCGATAAATCTACTTCTGATGTCATCAAACTCAATGTTTGTGCAAGCTATTCATCTTCTTTGTCATGTCCCTTCCCTCTCTCTTGTGTCTGTCTTCCGTCCGAGCCGGGCGTCGCGTCGGTCAACGGATGATATGACTCGATTCACCGATAACGGACGGTGGACCCTCACAGTCAGCGGACAGACGGATACAACTTCAAGTGCACCTTCGGGATTTGGCGGGAGACATGGTGACGCATCCAGCCAACAAGAAGAACTCCATGAAAGCCGCCGACCGCCGACCGCCGACCGCCGACCGCCGACCGCCGACCCACTTATCATACACCTACGCCTAAACAGTCCTTCAGACCATGACGATGTTGACGTCCATATCCATATCCATACTCATCGGTTTTGTCATCAATGGCGGTGATATTGCTTGCTCGTTCACCCCTGCGTCACCCTCGCGGTCGCGGGTGTTGTCGTCTCGCCACGGTCAGCAACAACTACGCCTCTCCATGCCCGACGATCCTGCACCCTCCGATTACGATTCCGACGACTTGGGCACTGAAAAGCGAGTATCTGTTGATACCGACGAAGATGATGCGGTCATTCGCGATGAATTAAAGCGCGAGTTAATACTACTTGCATCTGTAACAAACCGTGGTGCATGTGCCTCCACCGAAGAGAATAATTTGGTCGTCGATCTTGTCACTCAGTTGGAGGCGTTGAATCCGACAGCTGACCCGGCGCTCAACAGTCAGGGAGATTGGGAACTTTGCTACTCCTCGACGCAATCGTTTCGCTCCTCTCCTTTTTTCCTAGCCATCCGTGCCTTTTTGGGAGATGACAATAAAGCGGTTGCTGAAAATGCCTTTACGATACATGACAGGTAAGGTAGAGAGAACTTGTTCCTTGTTTCCAGTGCACAACATCCATGTATTATTTTCCATTTCATCTAACTTTTTCTATCGACAATCTGAATAGGGCCACAACTGCCTCACAAGTGGGAAAAGTTCGTCAAATAATTGACAAAGATAATAAAGAACTAATAAGTGAGTATGACTTAAGTGTGGGATTGATGCCGGGCTTGCCGTTCAGAGTGAAGGGGACCGTGGTGACCAGTGCCGATTTGACTGTCATCGCCCCTGAGACATGGGAGATGATGGTTAGAGGCACAAAGGTTAATAAGTCGAACGTTCCATTTTTGGACCAATACCTGGATGATTCTGAAATGGAAATACCGGTTGGTGAAGCGTACAAGGCGATTAGTGGAAGCATTCCCAAAGCCATTTTGAGGACATTTTATGTCGATGAGGGCATGCGCATAACGAGGGACGTTGATGACAATTTCTTTGTGTTTACACGGGCATGATATCACATATGGTACATCATGATGCAATTAGCATCCATTAGAATTGTCAACCAAACAATAATTATATGGCAATTCAAATTATTTCGTTTATCTGCTGTTGCTGAAGAAACTATTGTAACAAGCGTTGAGAGTGGAGATTACCATGAGCGGTACAAAGATCAAAATCATCATCCACGCAACAGATCGAGATACCATCCATTTTCTATATCCCAACCTCCCACCCTGAACTAAAGCGAACCTCCTCCGTCTTGAAAGCTTGAGATATGCCCCGCACGGAATCAAGAACGCCATCATGATGCTAAAACTGCTCCCTACTAGGTCCCAAACAACATCGATGCTTTGGACCGAACATGCAACGCCGGCGGCTGACCAGAAAACAAGCAATGCTACAATCGATCTTAATACCTTGCTATCTGCATCGCCGTCGCGTAGTTGCGTTGATGATGTTTGCATATTATTCTCATTGAATTCATCGGATTCCCCAGCCATGCTCATCGTGCTCACCGATTGATGTTCCAATACCAATAGAGGTTCTTCCAAATTATTTCTGGTGTTGTTAATGTCAATTGGCTCAAAATCGACGATTGTGAGTTCATTCAGATCTGCAACATCGTCGGTTGTGGTGTTCAGTGCGGATTGATGTTCCCGCATTCCAAATGACGATCCTCGCAATGATCGTACTATGATATCTCTAGCCGGAATTACTACCATAGGAAATGCTAATGTGATGGTCATTGCTAGACACAGTCGACCCAGGAGCAACAGTTGATCGTCCTCGTCGAAATCCAATAGTATGTTTCCTTGTACCGATCCAGAAGCAGTGCATTTGACGAACATACTACCCGACAATCCGATCACGTAGTAAAATAATGTTGCTGGCCAGATGGTAGTGCGGACCCAATGTTTTACACGATCAGAAGAAGGACATTTCAATTCATTGTGGATTGGTAACACGTTGAAATGGCACACATACGATGAGACAAAAAGCGGGAGGGCATCCAGCAACTCTTTCATGGATGGTGGAAATGCCCGCATGCTGCCATCGACATCTTCGATTTTTGACGAATTATCTTCCCCAACACCCATTTGGCACTCAATCGAACGATATGCAACGCATAATCCCACAGTTAACACTGCCGCCATCGACGCTGCACCGACGTCTTTCAAAGCTGTCAAGTTTCTCCATGTAGTCAACGGAGATATGCACAGTATTATCAGTAACATGGCTGCATTTCTTGCAAATGTTGGTCCACCACCTACCCCCTCGGCAGGTGTTACAATTGCATCCACAATCGGCTCGAGCATATCCCGCAACAGAACTGCGTACCCCACTGCAGCGAAGTAGCAGCAGATGCATACCAATGCCATGGCACATTTGCGTGCTTTGGGTCCAAATGCATGACTTGCCACATTTTCGTACGAGGTAACTCCTTTTCTATTGCCAAGTATATCATTCCGTCGAGATTCCGTATTATTGGCTTCATCAGTTCCACTGCTAGTTGTCGAATAAACACCGGCCTTGATTAGAAATAATATCGATTGATGTGCCAACAAAGCGGTGACGATCAAAATGATTGGTCCGACGAATATATTTCCAGTTTGATGAAATGCTAATGGCAGACTGAGACATCCACCTCCAACCATAGATGAGAGGAGGTTCAGCCGAGCAGAGGATATGGTGCCCTGGCGCTTGCTTTCATTGCCGTCGATCATGGTGCCCGCCGCCATTCTGTGTTGTTGCCGATGCCGATAATGTGCTGCCGCATCCGTACTATGCCATTCTGTATTTGTCGGTGCACTACGATGCATTCAAATTGACGATTATTTCTACGGTGTCCTCGTGCTTAATATCGCCAAAAGGACAAGTTCTGAAGAACACGACACAGGCACCTGGCAATGGCAGACATGGTGTCAATGGCACAACTACTTCTTGACCATGACCATGACCATGACCACGTTGACGACGATGAGCGCGGCGGATCCACTGCGGCAGCCCTCGCCCCACCTAATAGTACCGCAACTCGAAGAGCCGACAAACTCCAGAAGTCTATCAGAATCCAGCTTTGACTACAAAGGAGTATCATTCGAATCACTGAATGTTACCGAATTGATCGACAACTCTACGCGTCAATACAAAACAGTCAGATTGGCATGCGGAGTGACGGTGCATGTCGGAGAGAATGTTTTGCAGAGCTGTCCAGGAGTACTTGACATATTGAATAATGATGTTCTCGGTTGCATATCGGTTCTACCTGGATCAACTCATAAACTAGTACGACGGACGAAAATATGGATAAATCACAGGTAAGACAACATGGATTTGTCACCCGCGACCTTCAATGATTCGACTTTCTTACGATCTCAACCGGCACCCACATGCACACATAATCCCAGCTACGCATATGGTCCACTGACTAATCCCATAAAAGTATGCCATTCTACTGCCCATCATTATCCCGGTTGGCTTTTATGGTGAGAGAAGGACAGCTGCAGTTACCTGTGCTCGTCGCTCGTCGATTTCAACCAATACCTCGATCTCACAACGTGCCACAACGCCTATTCAATTAGTGTCCGTGATAAATCCGAAAAAGCCAACTCAATAGAAATATATAATGCCAGGGATTACCAACGAATGCGTCTACACTACAACGGTCATGGTCTGCTCCTACACGAACTTTGTCATATCATACATCAGCAAGTACTACCGGGAGGATTGGAAAATGCAATGGTTATTGAATTTCACAAAGTTGCCAAAGAGAGTGGTAAATATTCCAAAGTACTACGACGCGATTGGGCACTGAAAGAAGTAGATACCGATATGGCCTATTGTTTGGTGAATCACAAAGAATTCTTCTCTGAGATATCCGTGGCATTTCTTGCTGATTGTTATTATGGTGTGGAGAAGGAAGGGACAACTGTGATGGCCAAATGCTCTCCGCCATTTATTTCTACCGATGTTATTGAACGTATACAACAACAAGCAGAAGATAGTATGTGGAAAATGTGTACGAACGCATGTGGCGTCACATCGAAGTCGAATCATCCGGTAATGCTGGTACCCCACTGTTCGAAGTTCTTCCCTTTCACCAAAGATCAGTTACGTCGATACGATCCTAGAGTGTTTAACTGCTTCGTGAAACTGTGGCAGTTCATTGAAAGTTGGGAAGATGTGGAGGGGAAAGGGTGCGATTGGTGTGATTGGTTTTAGATGTGCCGTCGGAAGACGGAGAAGTTGCTCGTCGGTGCTCGTACCTCTTTCCGTCCCCCGTTTTGTTGCAGCCCTCGTGTTGACAAAGTGTAGATAATTACTCCTCCGAATGATGTTATAATATTGTTGATGAATAATGTGAAGGAACTGCTTGTTGGACCTTCGGCAGGTGGGTTGATGAAGATAATGACGAAGCAATTGGGGTAACTTTTTTGGCGCGCTCCCGGTTTGAGTCCTAGCCTTGNGCATCGTCCCGATTTTCGTCTGTCCGCTGCCAGAGGCAGAAGAGCAGGTGGAGGTGGATGGAGGATGGAGAGCTCGCGCAAAAGAGGCGGGAAGCCCAAAAAAAGTGGATGCATCATTCATCATAAGTATTTCAATCCATCCAATTGCCAATTGCCATTGACATAATCAATCGACTTCTCTGCTCGAGGCTTTCATTGGCAAGGGTAACCAACAGTCCCTCCTTAATTAACGGTAGCAACGGTGATAATATGCCATCTCTCGCCAAGGCTAGCGACCTCCTCGACGAGGCTCGAGACGATGACAACGAAGATACGGTCATGGCGTCATTGGATCCACTCGACCCACGGAAGGTGGCACTGGATATATTTGAACTGTATTGTCACGAGATGGCGACGACGTCATCAGTGGGGAGGAGGGCGTACTTGATTGACAAGATGAGGGTGAGTGTCTTTCTTTTGATGTGTTACGTCGTCTATATTCAATGTGGTACTAACCCTAATTTGATTTGTTCTCTAACCCTAATCCTAACCTAACCCTCTCTCAACAACCAATGATCGAATCACCTTTACAATAATTTACAGTACATGATCAAACGACTAATTGGGCACCAATATGACTTCGGTCGCTTGTACAATCGAACATGCACTGCCAACATCATTGCACGTGTCTGTGGTCGCTATGCCTACTCCTCAGAAGATAGTGAACAATTTGTTATTGGGAATCAAACCTACTTCATCCCCGAATGCCTCGACGAATTCACCCCCCAAAAGTGGGAGAAGATAATTGCTCAATTTGATAATCTACGGGGAAATTTACTCAGGAATGATGCATCTCTAACTGTCCCACCAGCCGAATTGGATGATAACAATGAGGCTCTCGAGGACGATCAACTTCCCATTCCCAAGGATGATGACAGTATCGACATGGAGTTGGAAAGTCACGATGATTTCTCAAAGGGTTATGAAAATGTACTGGACCTCCTGAAATTTCACACGTGTATGAGTCATCTTCGGCCTCAGCTTGACACTGCCATTCAAAGTAGTGGAATGGGGGGTGGGGGTGGTGCCGAATCGGTTGTCATCCCACGCGAGAACATCGTTGCATTTGAGTGAGTTGGTTGTTTTGCTGTTCGTGATGTCAATTCATTCATGAAATGCGAGCATTATCGTTCTGATACTTTTGTAATCCACTTTGTCTTTATCAATCCAAAATAATAGGTCAGCTATTGGTCAATACTTTGAGAATATTGAAGACTGCAAGTGTGCACGGATACTCAGTGATCTTCTGGCGAAGAAGCGCATCAACAAAAGCCGACAATTGAAGTCCCTTAGTGAGATTCGGAAAATATACTCGGCCCATGAGCAAGTATTTGATCTCAAGCGCTTTCAGCAAAAGTTCCTCCAACTGATTCGTAGTTGGGTACACTTGGTGCTTCCTGTCCCTACACTGTCTCAGTTTAATTATGGTGCCGTCGATACTAGTGGCAGTGGAGGCGCAAGAAAGTCGAATACTGTTGTGGACAATAAAAAGAATATGAATGGGTTCAGCGAGAATAATAATAATAAGAAATCTAATACGGACGAAACATCGGCATCAGCTCGATCATCAAACCGCAAAAAGGGCGAAGGGAAATCTCCAGCACATTCTGCCGTCGAGGAAGATCCGATATTCGATACTGTTGATGACGACGAAGATGAATCCAAACCAAAAGCAAGGGGTGATCTGAAGCGCAAACGAGACGCCTTGACGAAGAATGTGAAGGACCCTTTCAAAGAATGTTTGGCAGAGGCAAAGACTGCCAGACTCGTCCGAGGTAATGATTCTGATGAAGGAAGTGATGTGCCCACCAACCATGTTCCCAGCAGTGGGCGGAAAAGAGTTGTTACTACTCCATCGATGCGAAAGGAGAAGGCGTCTGCGCATACATTGAGGTTTAGCGATTCAGAAGAATCCGATGAGGACGAGGGCGTGAAATTGAGCGCTCTCCCAGAACGTTTCAAGTCCACAAATAACCCGCAAGAAATTCAGATTGGCAACTTTTCACCGAAGAAGAAGAGGGCGAAGTTCACGGAAGTAGAAGATAGGGCGATTAGGGAAGGAGTTAAACGATTTGGGAGTGGGAGTTGGACTGAAATCAAAGTGAATTACGCCATGGAACTGAAAAATAGGGGCACAGTGCAAATCAAAGATCGTTGGAGAACCCTCAATAAGGATAAGGACGGTGAGTGACATCGAGCGGCGAGGCATTGGAGGATTAGCTGATAAATGGTTCTAGGTCCACAACAAAGAGAGTTTGAGGCGAGTCTTTTCTTCTCGGTATTGTAATGACCGGGAAATGTTGCTTGAAGATTGACGCTATTTGACGTAACGCAAGTTAATTACGTAATCATAGGCATCCTTTACTCGACGCCTTCAGAGAATCTACAACTCTAGTCCAAACATTTTCCCTGCCCGAGTTCCACATCCAGTCGTTCTGCGTTGTCTCATCATGGGCAATCAACCCTTGATTGCTGTCCATACAGATATCCAACAAGCAGTTTATCACAATCTCTTTTGTTCCAGCCCCTATGAGTAATATCTTCTCTGCGACTACTGCGATGTCATAAAAAGCAGCATCACTCACTCCCGTTAGACGATTTTTCATGGCCACTAAGCCGCATTCACAACGCTGTGAAGATGACGCCAGATTACGGCTTAGTACGGCAACGGCCAACAAATAAACGTAATCATTCCGCAAGAGCACTTTGTCCTTTTTCTTCAGCGCAGATGAAAACGAGTCAAGAACACTGCTCGGGTCACGACGTGACGAATCTAAACTTGGTAGAGCACCGCTGATCGATTGAGCCAAACTAAACTGCAGTGCTTTCATGTCCTCGCCATCAATAGAAAGTACGTGCAAAATCGGATGTAACTTCGTCAGCACTGCTGTCGTGACTTTTGCTGGGAAGTCATGCCTGAGAAATAATCGAATGAAATTCGTGAACGCAGGATATTGACCTCCATATTCAATGTATGCATTGCACAAATCATCAGCAAAGTCTTCTAGCGCCTTCAATTCGTCTTTTGAATATCCGTCATGCGACGGCAGTTCGTTGATTAGCAGATTGTGCAGTTTGTGCTCAGTATTCAATGTTCCGTCGTCTTGGGAGATTCCTTTCGATTCTTTGGATATGAGTGAGTGTTCAAAGCATGCCTTGACGAAGCCATTGATTAATGACGAATCATCAACGACGCTGCATTCAAATCCAGTAAAACGCCTGAACATCAAATTGATGGTTACGCAAATATCACCGTCGCTCAGAATGATTTCAGGGAGCAAACAAACATTCGCGAGGTGGTAGAGCTTGGAGCCAGATTCTATCGAGCGTACATAAAATGATTCATTCGACAAGACTTCGAGTTGGAGAAGCAGGTGAAGAATGTGAGACAGCACATCTACTAATGCATCGTTCTCAGCCTCGTCTATTTTGCATGAAGGTCCTAGTTGAGAACTCGTGGAGCTTGATAGCACGTTCCACATCCATAAGTCACCCATTGGCAAGAAGAAACGGTCTTTGTCTTCACCACTGTTGGAGCGTCTAGCAAAGTCCGCAGTGCATCGTAGAGACTCCAACTTCGTTGAACCAGTGTACAGATCACGCATGAAGAATAAATTTGAGCTCTGAATAAGTTGGAGAGCGCGGTCTCCAAAGGTCAATTCTCTCTGGAAGAGTGCCTGAAGGCTTTGGCATGATAACTCGGAGTGATCAGTGGTGTCCTTTACACTGAAAAGATTGTGACGACCAAATACAAACTCCGCAAAAGATTCATGACCAACGTTCGTCCGGCCAAGAAGAGAGAATGCAAACGTTGACAACAAGGGCAAATTGATATCCACCTTCAGCCTCTCATCACACAGAAAGCTCAGCACAGAAAATTCAGCTTCTATAAACCATGATTGACGAACCGGATGAAAGGAACATTCTTTCCTTCTCATTACCAGCGTATTTAGTCCGTATAATCGCTCCAAGGAATTTATGATTTTGTTCGTCAACTCGGACCTTATCCCAATATCTATGTCGTCTCCGACAGTTCTCACCAAATTCATGAAAGCCGAAACAAATAGACAGCCAATTGCTTCCTCTTCCAGGGAATGGATTTGCGAACTAGTACAATTTTGCCAGCTTGCGTTGAATGTCGTAGCTAGTGCTTTCGTGAGCGCAACATTAAGCATTTCAGATTTAAGTGCAGCATTGATGACTTCCAAAAAAGATTCTTTCGGAATAATCGGTACGGAATGTTCTCCCATGGTAGGCATAGCTGTCGATGTGAAAGATGACATCAATCTCAATTGAGCAGCGGCGAGTTTCATGCGATGTATTCCATAACACTTCACTACGTTGCGGAAATCAGCAAAGCAATTTCTCACGGAAGCTGTAAGCCACACTCCAGTCATTGCAAGACAACCATCTGTAACGGATGTTGAGACTGTCTGCCCGTTCTCGTTTTGTTGGATCAGCTTTGATGCATCACAAATAGTTGCGAAGAACGTTAAATAATGCGCCACAGTTCTGCTTTCAGACCGCATTATCTCAACTTTTGGGGCGGCAATGCATATGAGAGATTGTACGTGCTCAATTGCAATTCCATACCTCATCAAAATTCTCAGTAGAATAAGGCTCCAGATTTGGATTTCTGATTCAGCCTCTGCACACAAAATTGCTTGTAAATAGGGCATGATAGTCTGAAAAGGCATTTCAAGTTCGGCAATATCTCTGGATTGTCGCGCAAGTTGACAGAGAAGCATCAATGCAGGCATTGTCAGCTCCGCGTTGAATAGAGCGTCATTCATCTTATCGGCACCATTGTTCGGATCGCATTCTTTGGAAACGACGACATCTGATGGCGAGAAGCAATATGAAATTACGAACGGAAGGATGCCTTTGTGGCGAGCAATTGCACTTGCTGCTCCTGGAGATCGTACTGTCAGCATTGCCAAAATCCCACAGATGCTTCGAATAGAAGATTCTGATATTGCCAACCCTCTTTGATAATCTGCGGACAAACACAAAATAACGTCTGTTAGGCATGGTAGCAAATGCATCCGTGATAACAGCGTCCATGCAGGATCGAGGTAGAAAGCCTTCGAATCAGACTCGGCCGTGGCAGCAGATGAGTCTGCCTTGTAGCACGCGGTGTTACCAACACCTCCGATCTCAAGTGGTTGAATTTTTGTTGGGGGGTATAGCTCAGCGCTCGGTGGAATATGTGATATATCACTTAAAAAACAAGTTTGGTACAGCACGAAGGGATCATTCCAGCCCATGGAGTTCGTATTCAAACGGATCACATGATACGGGTGGACGAATATCTTCATCAGTGCGTGAATGCAGCGCAGAGTGATTGACAAGAGCAGATTTCCACCTGGTGTCTGATATGTAGAAATGGATTCATCAAGTAGACATCGAAGTGCAACTGGCAACAGCTGTGGATATACTTGTCGCATAGATTCTCTTTCGTCATGTGAATTCGAGAATGATCTTCGGCATCGCTTGGCTTCCACCTCGTCTACATTCTCCTCTAATATACCCATCAAGCATTTTGCTCCAAGCAACCTTTGTCTTGGGGCCGTTGAGCGGAGTAATGATGTGGCCGTGTGTAAATTTTTCATTCTGTCATCCATGCCATCCTTATCAACCGTTGGTTCGCCAACAGTCCCTAGTATGCTCGACGGTAATTCAGTTGCGAGCCCTAACTGTAATGCTTCCTTGTAAACTCGTTCGAGATCCTCTGGTGTGCGAACTGCCGAAAGAACCTCAGCCAACTTTTCCTTTTTCTCAAGTACACTTTTCTTTTCGAGCTGAAATTCTCTCTCCTCGGATATTGTTTGCTGATTCGGTAATGCGTCGTGTGCGATGTATTGTTGCGCAGACTGTCCAATGGATGTGACTCGCTTCTGCCGCCCTCTCCTTTTCAGAAATTCAATCGATGCAGATGACAAAATAGACTTTATTTCTTCCACACCCTCACGAATTTCGTCTGGGGACATGTTCAACAACATGGAATCGGAAGTTACTCCTATGTCATTCACTGCAGCTGCACCTACTGGCTTGGTTCCTTTTGATGCAGCGGAGTTTTGAGACTCAACCTTCCCTGTCCTACCTAGGCCACTTGTCGAATTCAGACAAGACAGTGGTCTACCCCTGCGTGTCAATGTCCCCACAGGAGCAAAGTCCAGAGATGGAAATCCTCCCGAAGTTGGAATTCCTAATCCATTTTTGTTAGAATTACGTTGTTTGAACCGAGATTCCCTTGGTTTGGTCGATGATGATGAAGAGGAATTTGTGTCCATTGAATTGGTGGCAATCGTGGGGCGCTCACGAATATAATCCGACAATATCACTCGCTGATCATTGATTGAATTTTGTACATGTTCTTCTGACGATCTCCCCACCTCAGAATGCGCATCGTCTCCTACTTCATCATCAGAGTGATTATCCTGTACAGCTTCTACTCTTTTGTGGACCTTTCTTGTAGACGAGGCGAAGTGGACTTTTGGAGCCGTCGATGATCGCACCACCGCTGCAGAGGGAGATTCTCCCTCACCCAGCTCCATCATCTGTTCCCTTCGAGCAAGTGAGCGACGGGGAAAGCTTGGTGGTTGGGGGTTAGCTCGCCCAGCAGCATGATGCGGTCGAAGCGTCGCCCGCTGACGTTTCTCTTCGTCTGGCGATGGCATTGCTAGCATGGAGGACAGCGCCTCGTCCGATAGGCCCTCGGTATTCGCCATGGTTGCGATCTTTACCTCTTCCTCATATATATGCCAAGCTTGAGCTTTGGTTGGTGTTGGCGGCAGCGACGATAGCGATAGAGGTGAGCGAAGGACAGACGTCACCAAGATTGGCGGGAGATCATTGACTCGACTCACTTAAGGTCCGAAATTTGGCGGGAGAACTTCGACTCGACTCGAAACGGCTAACTCGACGACCGACGATGACAACAAGCAACAAGCGCCGCCTATGATGGTTGCAGCTGCAGCAGTCCATGCTGAAAGAATCACGCCTTCATTGGTGCAACTCAATTTTGAGCGGAGTCAGAAGAAGAGACTTCCCTTGGAAAGACCTTGTGAAAAATAATGTGTACGAATTGTACAGTCAGGAAAGAAGAGAAGGCAAATCTTCGACATAAGCAAATCAACAAGAGAGGGACTGACCTTTCATGACCATATTAGCCAAATGCTCTTCCTCTTTCTTTTGGGAAAGAGAATTTGCATCTTCCCCT
>JALLBK010000495.1:0-12880 GCA_036940085.1 Discostella pseudostelligera | reverse complement strand
GAGATGAGCGATGAATTCTCAACCATTCACGCCATTTTACGAGGAGAGACTGTCGATAGCATCAAGAAGCTGGTTGGATTGGATACAACAAACCATCCCATGCAATCGAAGAAGGAAGGAAATGACGCTATTAGGATGGATACTGCCGCTGTTACCGATCAGATTGGGAATGATAGTGCCAATCAATACGTCCAGGATATTCAAGACGACAACAATCCTTCCATCGTCGATGATTCTACCGAGGTCATGTTAGACAAAGCACGCCTCTTGTCAGACAATATTAGAAATCAAAGCAAAAAATCAGCATCCAAATTTCACCATGATCAGATCATCACTTTCACCTCACCTTCAGGCAATCGTCAGCCGATTGCTGCCAGTCATGCGACAAAAACACCCAAGGTGACACCACCGATGAGTGACGAAGAATTCTATACTCCTTCATCCTCTGACAAACCCGAACGAGAACTACATAATGATGATATGATCCCTCGACTATCCTCGTCGGCGCCATGTCCAATGGCTCTCACATTCGACGTCGCTGTTGGAAATTCCGATGGTGTCAAACGAGGATTGACGCCTGTTTGGGAAGACGACGATGAAGGAAAAGCAGAGGAAGAAGATGACATCCAGTCCAGTAAGGTTGATTGGGACGATGTGTTGGAGCGCATCCAGTCCTTGGATATGGATAATAACAGTATTGACATGAACGAGTTTCGTACTCCGAAGCAGCAGGGTATGGATCGGCAGATGAATGACTACGACAATGATGATTGCGACGACGATGATGAGGAATTTTTCAGTCCACTAGTGCTTCATTCGGGTCACACTCCATCCGATCAGCATTATGGTTACGATGCACATCAAAACATGATGAACACGGTGCAGTCTTCCTTGACAGCATTGGATTTCAATAACGAGCCAATGATCGAAGACAACATCAATCAGTTTCCTACGTCAAACCGCGAGCCGCCCACTTTCAGTGTTCCACACGCGTCGTCTGAAGGTGCCGCCAAGGTAGATTACACTCCCTCTCTGGGCTATGCAGATGTGAAGCAAGACCTGCAGTCACTATTAAAGGAGGCCAAGATTTTGTCACCACCGGACAAGTCGCGATACCTACCCGTTTCCAATCCATCGAATGTTCCAGCATCCCCGACGCCTCAATTATCCATGGATCTGGGCTACTCTCATGATACTAGCTACGTCCAAAGTCCAACTTCGTTTCATCTGCATTCACCCTCCGTGTCTGATCTACCACCAGAAGCGCTCACCGTTGACTTCGTCAAATCGTGTGAAGACACGAAGAAACTACAGGCAATCCTCGGCTTGCTGTCCGACGACAACACTTGCGCTACCCATAGAAACATTGGCAAACGAGGGAAGCAGCTTCGATACCCTAGTCTTTCGAGATTGGTGGAGAAGCGATTACATAAGATGCTGCTGAAGGAACAGGATGAACTAGCCAAGTTGGATAACGAGCGGTCGGGTGGAGCCGACAAAGAGAATGTAGATCCGCGTACACTGCGCAACCAGGAGAACGGTGGATCCGCTTACGATAATGCACAAGAAAACATTGTTCCTGTTGATTGCGTAACAGTTCTGGATGATTCCAACGAAGCAGGCGAGAAGAATGATGAGAGCATAAACCAACATGGATCTCCTTCGGTGGCGAACGAATCGACATCAATGACAAAATCGTCCCTGGATATGAATTTGTCGGAGTCGATCATGCTGGAAGATGAGTCGTTTTACTGGAAACAAGGGGCGGAACATACAGTCGATATCATCAAGAACGATAACGCAAATCACGGACTCACTGCGGCTCAAAGGCGGGACATGGACACTCAGACCCATGAGAGTGATGAAATCTTCGACAGTTATGAAGAATTGAAGGACCAGCTTGCCTCGACGATCGCATCCAATGCTCGACTAGCTGAAGAAATGAATTATCTCGCCAAGGAACAGAGGGGAGTCGAGACAAGGCTATCCACAAATCTCGAACGCATGACCGAGCAGTTCCAGCAGCACCACAATGCCGACACCACTGATAACCGTGCACATCAAATACAAATCGCAGAGTTTGAAAAGATCAACCACACCCTCCGCGAAGAGATTCAACGATTGCGTGAGCAGATTCATCTTCTCAACCAATCAGCAGAAGGTACCACTCGGCAGCTGCAATCAGAGCTCGAGGAAGCAAGACATCAACAATCACGGCTCTTCCAGGATAAGGAAAAGGTGGGCCGCGAATTAGATGAGATTCGTTCAATGTACGATAAGGCGCAGAAGGAAATCGCTAAGTTGAAATTGTTGCTCGACAAAAAGAACGAAGGCGAGGATGCAGAGAAAATACAGCGTGTCGTGGAATCTGCAAAGTTAGCAAACAAAGCATTGGCGAACGCACTTGCGGTCTCTGAAAAGGATTTGGCAGATGCATGCGCGGCCAAGGAGAAGAGTGAACGCGAGTGCAACGCACTGCGGGACCGCTCCAATAAACTTGAGGACAAGACATCCTTCCTAATGTCCGAGGTGAAGAAAGTAACCGAAGAACTCAGTAGCAGTCATGCCTATATTGATAAACTTTATGCTGGTCTGGAAGCTAGCCGCATGCGATCGCAAGAAATAATGAACGACTTTCAGCGGAGAGAAAATGAGTGGATAGAGTCGAAACGAGGATTTGCACAGAGAATAGAGGAGTTGGAGAATCAGATTGGATCTGATTCAAAACACAAAGTATCGATGGATGCATACTTATCCGTTGTCAAGCAGACTCGTTACTACAAGTTTGAATCAATGAAAGGTCAGCAGACTATTAACTTACTGAAGGATCAACTAGAGAATGTTCGGAGATCTTCGGTTGCAAAGAGGGATAGTTCACAAAGGGTGCCGACGGTTATTGAAACATCGAGGCAGTCAGTACCGATAAATGATGAAAATGTGGTTAACAGCACACGATTGGAGCAGATGGATCTACGCCCGCAGAAGGACGATGTCACAGGAACGCACCTGCAGCAAGGAAAACTACTCAGTCGTATCGCTGTCGTTAGAGCTGCTGGAGGAAGGAAGGGCCTGTCAGAGCAGTTAAAGAAAGCGAGGCGCTTTGGTGAAAAGCAAGTATCGTAGTTAATCTCTATCTGTGGCGTGGAAATCATCATGTTATAAATGAAATAATTGTCTATCTAATGAATACCTAGCCACGAGTTCGAGATTTTTTGTTTAGTACCTGCCCTTGAATTTGTCATGCAGAGCAGTCCGACCACTGCCATCTTGATCGATCGGGGCTTTCCATTCGTCTTTTTGCGTTTCGACAGGAGTCATCACTGCAGACTCGGTGGTTTGCAACTTTGCTTCATTGGACCGCGGTAATGATGCTTGCTTCAGCGCGGCAAGTGTACCCTGCACAGGTGGACGTGAAGGTCCTATTGTCTTCTTCTTCTGTGGCTCAGGTGCGTCACTCAGTACGCTAGATNTGCACAGGTGGACGTGAAGGTCCTATTGTCTTCTTCTTCTGTGGCTCAGGTGCGTCACTCAGTACGCTAGATGTTAGATTTCCTTCTGGAGTCGGTTTACGAATTGTCATTGGTGGTGGTGGAGGCATGTCGGAGGCGGTAACCGCCATCACTGAAGTCGGTGGTGGCGGTGGCATCGCTATTGAATCATCTTCTGCAGCCCGACCGCCAAATTCCATTTGAGACGACAAACGTTTTGCATCATCCACTACCGATGCCTCTCCTTTCATCACAATATTCGTGCCAATCACACCCTCTTTCCGATCCCAAACAAGTTTGCCATTTACAGTCTTCAACAAATATTCACACTCATCAAGTTCATTCTCAATCTCCTCTACAGTTTTATTTGCCTTGCTCAAATTTTCATTCGCAAGTGAAAGATCATTCTGTAAAAAGAAGAGGTCGTCGGCATCTTCGGTGGCATCGTCAATAAGTTTCTGTAACCCCGAACAACGTTCCGATGCACGAACTGCCAGTTGTCGTTGTTTGGCGTGCCCATCAAGAAGGGATTTCCACTTTTGAATCAATGTCGCCTCTGATTCAACAGCAGCTGTAGTTTTATGTTGTCGTCTCTTCGACGACGACGACGTTGTACGATCATAAAAACAATCGACATCGTCATCATCTTCGGCATTGTATTGATTATTATCCTCCCTCGGTCTCTTCCTCCCACGTTCTTTGCCATGCATGATATTGAACATACCATCCTCAATCTTCTCCTTCAATGTCGCAATGTCTTTTTCCAATGTGGTTATCCGTTCTTGGTTCTTTCCCAATTGACCTCGCTGACCCTCAGTCAATTCTACGCCCATATGTTCTTTCTGTATGATTCGTTGAGATTCCGTCTGGATCGATTGGAGTTTATGAATCTTTGTGTTGTATTGGTTGTGGAGTTGATGTAGACTGTTTGGAATCTGATATTTCTCTGATGGTGAGAAGAAGAAACTATCTATTGATGGAAGTGGAGGTAGATCACCGGTGTCTATCACTCTTTGTTCCTCAGTTGTAGGAGGGACATCATCGTCCGCGGCCATCCCCCAGCTGCATCCTGTATCCTCGGTCGGTGCATCTGCAGGAGCATCGCCGTCGGAATGTTGAGGCGTTGTTGTCTCGAAATGATTATGAGTAGTACTAGCTGCCCTACTTCCCTCTTCATCCACCCTTTGCTTCGATGCTCCTCTCTCAAACTCCTCGGGACCCTCTATTATATAAATTCTCGTAGACGCTCCAAACCGTATGGCATCTCCAGGAAACAACACCACTCCGCGGCTACCCTTCTTATTCGAATTCTGTGAGTCATAGATCTTCCCACAAGCCTCGGGTGGCAATCGCTTCTCATTCACAAAGGTACCATTTCCCGACCCCAAATCACGTAACCATGGTGTACCATGACAATCGAATGCAATACGAGCGTGTTGTCGAGAGCAGCTTTCATGGGCGGTGACAATGTCAACGAGGGATGGATCGTCGGCGATGCGACCGAATGTGATGGAAGGGAAGGTATTCCTTGAATTTTGTGTTTGGATAATGTCGTTGAGAGAGTAGGTTGTTATTATGTTGCCCTGTTTTACTTCGTCGATAGTCCATGCATGTTGGGGCGGACGAGTCCAGGAGTTGGAGGTGGAAGACGACATCGATAATCGATATATCGATGTGGGAAGTGGAGTGAAGTGGCAATCTCTAGGTAAGTGGCGGCGGACGCGCGGCGGAAGTGAAGAGAAGTGAGTTGCTCCAAACTCATCAACACTCCCAGAATCGAACACACAAAAAATCGTCATGACCATGAGAGCCGCCGGAGTCTGTCTCCCGCTAAATATCAATCTGCCACGTGTAGTCTGAGTGAGTCGAGTCATCAATTTCCCGCCATAATAATCTGCCACGTGTAGGCTCTTCGAGTCGAGTCATTTACTTCCCGCTGAATAAATACCTGCCGGCCTGCATGTAGTGAGCAGTGATGGATGAGAGTATCTCCAACAAATCTATTTCCATTTGATACTATTGTAAGATACTCTAAAGTAAAGGGCGATGTCGTGGTCTGCAATGATAAGATAGGAGGCGGAAAATGCTGGTAAGTCGGATCGGTTTGAATTTCTTCAATTTTTATGAATGAATTTGCCTACTCTACTCTCGACCGGAGGACGCGTCGCAGACATCATGTTCAACACCACTCATACAAACCACAGAACACGTATCAACATCCCAGTGCATGCACACTCTAACGGAAACGGAACTTGACGTAAGGTAGTTCCACATCCTCATCAGTGTCCCTCTCAGTGGCGATGATTTCAAAGGTGATGAATAGTTGATTGGGCGGGAGTTCCTTCTTCGAAACGCTCTGGACAACTTCCGACATTTTCATATTCATTCTCTCCGCGAGCTTCTTCTTGTTCCCAAAGAAGCTGAACAATATCGAGACTCCGTGGCTTATCATCGACACTTCGAGGTTATACTCAGTTTCAAAGTGATTGATGAATTGTTGAAGAGTGATGTCTCCTACATTCATATCTAGGCTGTCCCATGCCGTCCAGTTCCATTCTTTCCCTTTCACAATGGTTTTCGTCTTGGCAGGCGGGGTGGGTTCACTGAGAGTCATGAATGGAATTGCCAAATTGACGAATCCATTCTTGTATGCATCAATGTTCAACTCCTTCTGTGGCGTACCGATAATCTTGTACAACTCTAGGCAAACGAGACCAGTCACCAACGCAGTCGTGGTGGCGATCGCGGGGATGATGCGACCAGCAATTGCCCGTGAGCGGTGGGTATCTTCTGTGGGGATAGAGTAGTTGAGTGCACGGAGGTTGGAGCATGCCGTCACGAAGAGCATGTGATCATCCAAATCTTTGTCGAATTCAATGGGATTGAGTTTGAAGCCCGCCAATTCTCCGGGTTTTGGAAGACTTGCCAACACCTCCTCGATATTCTCTTCCGCATCCAAGGCTGATGGCGCCGCGTTTTCCGAATCCTTTGCCTCTGCCTCGGATGTGGCAATCTTCACTCCCTCCTGCGGAGAAAAGTCAGGTACAATAACATTCTGCAGAACCTCAACAAAGTACTCCTCATCGGTGCGTCCTTTAATGCCAAACATTTGCGCGCGAAGATTAGCGGCAGCAACAATGAAATCGAAGTGGTTTCGCATCTGTGCATCCTCGCACTTGGCATTGAGATCGAACGTCAATGGCTTCGGACAGCGCTTACTTCCCGACCAAAACTTGGTTCCGCTTGCGGTGACCTGATCTTCAGGGAAGTTGTATAGGAGTTGCCTAATCGGATTATTGAAGAGATTCTCAAACTTCAACCTGGCCCACACAACGCAATCCTCAAAGCTAACAGGACGTTCATCGACTAATGTCTTGCGAATTGCCAAGACGGTTTCAATCTTGGAATGCTGCCCGGCGAGAGACTCAGAGTAGTCTGGATTACTCAAGTAGGAATTGACATCCTCGCTACTTTGCTTGAATTCACCCTCAAAGTAGTCACGTGCCCATTGCAGCGTATGTTGGATTTGATTTGGAAAGTTCTTAAGGGTGCAGACAGGGATGCTCTTTTCAGGAGGATCACGTGTGGCACCGTAGTTCTCCGTTACATGCGGAATAACAACCTGTGTGTTTCCCTTCGTCCCGAGCGTACCACTTTCGAGCATGGGCAAGCGGTAGAATAAACACCGTTGATCGACGTACAGCCGGGCATCCACATTGTCAAGGGCGGTGCAAACTCCGTCCAGTTTATCGTAGAAATCATCACCAAAAATATGCTCAGTATCTGCCCCCACCTTCTCTTGATACGCTACAAGATTCATGTCCGAATTCATATCGACGGCCGCCTTCGCTGCAGTGGTCGATTTGAACTCATTGATGTCCTTGTTCCTAAAGAGAAACTGCCGACTAAGGTTCGATTTTTCAATGCGATCCATGTCTGTAATGTGAATCTTGCCCTTGTCGCCACACGCCACACCCATGAGAGCCCAGTTCTGGATAAGGTAGCGATACCCAACAATGAAATATCAGATGACGCTGTCAAGGACTATCGAAGACAACAAGGTAAAATGTCAACTCCGAATGACCTACCTTGAGCATTTCACAGCCGATTGCTCCAGCACCAATGAGAAAGTAGTTCAAATCCAGTAGCTTTTGCTGTGCTTCCTTTCCAAAGACAGCAATCGTACTATCATAACGGGAAGTGCCAGTAGGTGTCACATCTGCCAGAGGTGCCTCGGGAAGGCATTCATCGGCATCAAAGTAAAAGAAACCGTTGATGGGGGTGAACTTGCCACTGCATGCCTTGAGCACCTCCTGACCAACAATTCCACCGAGGGTAGCGCACATGGGCGATAGGATGGCGCGCGATCCAGACGCCAAATGCAACACAATGCGCTGGGCGGCTTTGGGATCATTCTCCAAGATCTTTTCCGAATCCAGAGTTTTGGCCAACTCCCAAACCTCGTTGGCCGCCACCATATCCCCCGGCTGGGGATACTCCATATCATGTGCCTCCGCGTATGCGGCCAGTGCACGGAATGCCAAGTGTAGCAACGGTGGACGATCAAATTTGGCAAAATCACTCATCATGAGCTCACCATGGTTCTCCAATGACTCCTTGTACGATTTGAAGGACAGGGTGGTGGGTGTCTTCACCTGCGTGATGTATCCCTGCGTGGCTGGCTCCGAGCATGTAGAGGCATCCACTCCGCATAATTCAAATGTAAATGGTCCAGTGACTTTGACCTCATAGCTTTTGCCACTGCTATTCGATAACAGTCCATCGAGGCCCACCACCCTGGAGAATGTGACATGATCTCCGGTCTCCAATCCATGCCGTCCTTGATCCTCGAGCACTTTCACCAAGGCCGGGTTGCTAGTCAAGATAGTCTCTACCTGAGACGTGGCTGGATTCTCTCCATCCTTATCACTGACAACAAAGGCATCACCAAAGTCGCAAAAGACACGCCCAAACACACTGGTAGACAATGCGTAGATGAAACAAGTTTGGTTCCCCGAGGCACGGCATGCGTCATTGATAGCACATAGAAGGGAGGTGGGTAGAGGGACAGTAATGACTACCACTGACGCCCCCCGGACCAAGTTGATCAATCCAGCCTCATCCCGCAACGACGACACATTCGTCGCGACATCCACCTTGACGTACTCATTGAGCTCCGCAAGCCGAGCACGACATACTGCCGCCCTTCCCCTCTTTCCACTAATTGCATCATCATCATCATCATCATCATCGCACTTGTTCAAATCCCCCTCCTCCAAATAGAAATTCCCCCCCAAATCAAAGCTATTGGGAACTTCTGGATCACAAAGCGTCACGCTACTAATGCCAGCCAATATGATGTTCTTGGCAATTTCGGCACCCAGGCCGGACATGCCGACAATGACGGCACGGCTGGCCATCATTCGACGTTGGGCTTCGTGGCCCATGACGTAGAGTTGACGAGAGTAGAGCTTTTCGTCCACCTCGGTGGCGGCCGTGGAGGGTGGAGGGTTTGCATCGGCCATGGTCGTCAATAATTGTTTGAGATTTCGATAGGGCCGGCTGTAGATATCTTGGTAGATATGTGGTGCGGTCGGCCGGCTTTGGCTTTGGCTCTTGCGGCGGCAAGAAGGTGGAAAAGATCTTTGACGGGAGACAGACAGACTGCAGCTGGTGCCGAACAATCCGGCGGGAAAGTCTTGGCGGGAAAAATGTATTTGGCAGGAAATACGCAGGCAGGATCGATCGCAGCACAAAGAATTCATCGCAGGATCGCAGATCGCAGTTCGGATGCATGCAGATATGATGAGCCGCATGATGCTTGGACAATAAACGATAAGTAACAACCATGGCATATCAATCTAACTTCGGAGAAACGGTGGGCGGCATCGGCAATGTCAATGTGGGGGTACCAAATTCCGCCAGGGGAGAGGGGACAACCACGGCCGAATTGGTAACAAAAGTCAGATCGTTGAATTGCGCGGCCTGCCTGACAGTTCTCATCTTTCACACACTACCCAGAGTGTTGAATCCGATACGGTTGGTGATGCTTATTGCATCCCCGATAAGATTTTTACTAGAGATTTCGGTGGCATTGTTGGCATTATTCATACTGGTAGTTGAGGCGAGAATTCCAGTGTTTGGTGAAAAGGCGATTGTATTTATGAGAGGATTCGGTTACCGAGGACATCCTAGTATTGATCTAAATGTGGCACGTGGTAGAGTTTTGGCATTGATTATTATGGGTGGACTTATTTCACTGGTGAATATGTTGACCTTGGGTGTCTTCTCTCCCCCGAGTTTTGGCGAGCCGCCCTCATCGGGAGAACTAATGAATACAACAACTGCATTCAACAATACACAAACCGATGTCGGAATGGCTTTGAGCAGTACAGCTGGCCCATCTGCATTCTTCATCATCATCCAATGCACTCTCTTTTCTCCAATCATAGTTATGTTGTTCCTGTTGATCGCATACACTCTGTATCTTATGCACAATTTTCCAGAGTTTGCACAGTCGATGGCGTATGAATCTTTACCTCAAAGCGGATCAAATAATGCAGGGGCGACAATTACACCGGTGGCAGACTCCGGGCGCCCGTCATGGGTGAGCAACATTTTCAGTAATGTCAATGCTCGAGGTGAGGGATATCAATCTCTTGACGTGTAATATATCAACATTTAAGACACGGCCAGAGGATAGTTTGTAGAAGTTGGTAACGCGTTAATTACTTGGCAGATCTTACCATCAAACAGTTCAGATCGCATCGATGCACGTTAGTTGTCACTTGCATCAATTTTGACTTTCCTTCACCTAATTGAACCAATCTCCGATTCCGCACTTCGTGCTCATTGCGCACTTAACTGATTTTCATGCCCCATTCTCGCAAAGCGGTTGAGCACTGCAACAAACCCGCCTTGAGAATGGAAACAAACTCAAGATCCCACTCTACGTTGACGTGCAGAGGAAGATTCGATATATCACTTCCACAACAAAGAACATCGTTATGCCCATACTGCAGAGCACCTCCGCCACACATCTGCTTTTTCAAGCAAATAATGCCCAGCTCCATCAGTTCGGTGCACGATCGATGCAATACATGGAGAGGATAGCGATCCGAGCTGATTGTGTACCGACCACTAGCGACGAAGGATGTAGCATATTCATCTTGAATGCGCTGATATGTTAGTGGCAGCGACTCTGGTTGTTTGTTTCCCTCGGCTGACCCATCTCGCGCTTCGATTCGCCGCGCCGCCAAGAGAACAGCAACTTGCGGTCCTGAAAGGCCAAGGAGAGCAAGTAAGCGCGAATGTGTTCCAACGAGGCAAGAATAATGGTTTGGATCCCCTATCAATTGTCCCCAATGAATACGTTCCAGGGTGCTTCGTGTTGGGATACCTGGCGGTCCAATTGAGTCTGAAATATCATCCAACGATGCACTCATTATTGCCAGGGCTTGCGCGACATGACTGGGGGTTAATTTTGGTGTAGAAACATACTCCTCCTGTGACTGTGGGTCATCCGAATTGCTTTCTATGCAATGGTGGATGCGTTCATCAATGCCCGATGCCAGTAGCCCCAATGCCACTTCAAACACTCTGCACACCCAGCGCATATCCGACCCCTTTAGGTTATAGTTGCGTTGGAACACACGTTGAATAAGCGTAAAATCATTGATTTCATCATCGTCTTCATCGGAATTGTCAAGATTGCCGTCTAATTTCCCTCCACCGCGAAGAATTGTTTCCACATCTTCTCGAATTTCAAGCATGGCATGTTGCTCATTGTATTCATCTACATCAGAGTCACAAGATGCAGGTGGAGTGTAAAACTTGCCGATTACACACTTCACCAAATCATCATAATCCTTGTTGTGACCAAAGTAAATCAGTTTTGACGTGCCCTCGGCACGAGATTGGACCCGCTTCTCCAGTCTAGTCACAGCCGTTAACTCGGTAGTCATTCCAACGAAGCTGACCAGAAACTTATGATCTGCAACCCTGTCCAGTAAATGGTAGAGCAATAACTGCCGATCGCTGCTTCCACCATCGTGTTGTGGGTTGCCACTGTCAGAAATTTCTGGTGCATTGTGTGCACTAGAGGAGCGCCCTCCAGCAAGGAACGTATCTAGTTCCTCCAAAACGATCAGTATGGGGATGCCATCGATTTGGGCCGAGCGTAAGACTTCATCAAGGAGGGAAATGTAGGTATTGAACCCAGAGCGCCGAATACGCAGGTCATGTGATTCATCATTTTTGGTAGCACTTACCTCTCCAAGACCAAGCTCTTTCCATGTCCCCTAGGTCCCATGAGTACAGCAGAAACATTAGATTTTATTTGGGGAAGGAATGGGTTAGAGCCAGCGGGTTGTAAGGTTTTTTCATTGGAACCATCCATTGAGTTCAGGGTCGTATAATCATCATCTTCATCATGTGTCGACCCCAATAACCCCTTCCGTAGCAATGTCCTCAAAGTGTCATATTGTTCTTTCAAATCTGGTCCGATAAAAGGCAACCCGGGTTCATCATCATTGTTCATTGCTGTTGAATTGGATTCGTTATAGATGAAGGAGAATGAATTGTCACAAAGATGGAGCGAAGAGCGATATATCGCTTGCTTTTTCATCTCCATTTTGTGAAGGAAGCGTTGTCTTCTCTTACTTTCGTCATCGGACTCATACATGATGGAATTTTGTGTGTCGAAATCGACTATGGCTGATTTATCGCTAGCTCCGATATGTTGCTCATCATTATCTTTGGTCGGTCCAGATCCAGATGATAGACTCGTCTCAATTATAGAAGACTTAATTGTAGACGAAGGCGACGATCGCAATGAAGACTCAACAACTGACTGTGGTGGTGGTGGCGCTACCTCATGCACCGATGGTGACAAACGAGAAATATCTGTTTTAGACAACTCCTGATCGCACTCAGCTGGCTGCTGGGATTTACCAGAGTAATCTGTTTCATGGCTTTCACTATTTTCCTTATCATACAATGAGTTGTCCGGCTGCGTCATGAATGCTAACCCAAATCTATCTACATTTCCCGCGTCATTTTCCGACCCTGAGCGCTCATGCTCATGCTCATTGTCCGACGACTCCATCAACTGGAAATCCACCACACCCGACGATGGTTCAGGTTCAGCTATTACAACACCAGAGGGGGCATGCCCCTCGTTCGACAATTGGTCGGATGATGGGGACGATGATGTTTGTTCGTTTGTTGACATCATCCTCGACAGTATTGACCTCCCCAGATAATATCGGAGTGTGACGTGTGATGTGACGATTGCGAAGTCGACGGAAAGACGCTAGGATATTACCCCAGATAATATCGGTGTAAATTACCCCACGCGACGGAAAGACGCACGGGTAAATTACCCCACGCGA
>JALLBK010000494.1:0-12524 GCA_036940085.1 Discostella pseudostelligera | reverse complement strand
GCACTATTCCTATTATAACTTCACGAGTTCTAGTCCAATTCTAATTATTCCAAGTTACAAAATGTGTGAAATCAAATTATCTTTCCAAAACACGTCGAATTGTTCCAATCCGACATTATTGATGGCGTAACACCTCAATTAGTGGTGATTTGGCACTGGTTTTCACTAATGAACACTCGAGCCCCTACCACAAATGGTCCTCTAAGACCCCTGAACTCTAACCAATGATGATGAAACTGAGGCAGATGATTCTCAACTTCATTGAGTGTCTCCTCGTAAAGTTTGCTAGAGATCGGTCTGGTGGGTGCTGAGATATTGGAAAAAGCCGCTAGGGGTTTGACGGCCACCATGGTGTTTTTTGTGTTTTGTGCCCATTTCACTTTCTCTCTCATTTCACTTCGTCTACATCACTAGCTTGGGTCATCCCATCCTCCTCCTCCATCTCCACCTCCACCTCTTTGATCATGATGAATGTACTTACTTGATCCCATTATTTGTTCTCCTCCATCATTAACTGCTCAAGTTCAATGGATTATTATAACACACCATCTGGCTGGTGAGTATGACAGGTGCAGTCAGCTTGTTTGATTGAGGATTGAGGACATAATATTATTTGCTTTGTTTTTCAATTAAATTTCTTCACATTTCTGACAAGACAAGCAGCGCCAGTAGTTTAATGGTAAAATAGACGCCTTCCAAGCGTCGGCTCCGAGTTCGATTCTCGGCTGGCGCAAGATTTAGTTTTGATTTTTGCAAATACAGCCCTCGTAGTATTTTGTATGTTGATAAACTTAATTGCGGCCCTATTGACATCCCACAGCGCCAGTAGTTTAATGGTAAAATAGACGCCTTCCAAGCGTCGGCTCCGAGTTCGATTCTCGGCTGGCGCAGAAATTCTTTTGGTTTTATTGATACATCTGGGATGATAATATTCATGCACTATTTTGAATGAAGTCCCCTATCTCAAAATAATATCTGCCTGCCTTCCTGAAATGCAACAATTTTGAGCTTGCGGGTGATGATAGCTAATTGTTGAGTTTATTAGTCTAGGAGAGAGTATTTGCACATGAGGTGACTCCTCACCGTACGCATTCAGTTGTCCACACATCATTTTTATGTTCATTGTGTTGTTGTACAATACAAATCTTAGTAGCCAGAATTCTAATTCCGTCCATCATCCATCAATTAGTGTGTCATCATTTGAACATGTTGATGTATGGGATAACATGCGCCGAAATGGATGTGTCATCGAAATAGCCTGTTGCGCAAAGTAAATCACGTCTCGATCACCACCACCTGATCGGCTTGTCTCCTCATCAAGTTGTTTCTGAAGTGTCTCTACAACAAAGTCCACATCTGATCGATCCAGCAATGGCACAATGGAACCAAACATTCTTCCAACGTTCAATCGGACATTGGCCACCTTATCCGAAGTGTGCGATGCTGCAATACTGAGAATCATTCGGACAGGTCTTTCGCTGTCCGCAACGCTGCTGCTAATACTTTCATCGTCGTCGCGCGCTGGGCTTGGCGGAAAATGACTCTCTGTCTCTACTACACCTGCGGAGATCGGTGCTGGACACAATCCATTGGTAACAATAATTTCAATCATCTTCAGACTGAGCAATCTTTGTTTTGAATCCTCACTCTGACTGCACTCCTTTAAATGAGGTATCACAATCGTCTTAATCCACTCGCCACCATCCTCTTCTCCGTGCCGTGCTAAACTACTCCCGCCCAAACAAAGGCACTCCGCAGCTGTCTTGCGGACAGCATCAACCTTATCATTCATGAGCTTCACACACAATTTGGATATTTCGTGCCGTGTTTCATGTCGGTGTGTACAACCCATTAAAGCAGGGACTATCTCAACTGCAGATTGCCGAACACGCCACTGGTTGCTTGTTCCCAAGTTGGACAAGGTGGGCAGCAACCTCAAAACTTGCTTTTCACTAAGAACTGGGATAAATACCGGTTTCGTCCGTTCATAGCTAGTATGCGAGTGGTGGGAATGGAGTGACTGATGTGATGATAAGGAGACCAAATCATCGTCTATGTTGCTAGCAGAGTGCGAGCCTGATGGTATTCGCGAATTGCTTCGTTCTCGTGCGGTACCACTCCTAGAGGCATTAGTTACAGCTCGAAGTGAAGCGGTGGTAACTTCGGGATCTGAATCTTGTAATAACTTTTGCAGAATTGGAATGAGGGTATCATCGACATACTTTTTGTGTTCACCGTAGATTGTGCCGCTGCCACCAGGACTTGGCGGAGGATGCCCAGGACTTGGCGGCGCTTCATGATGACTGCTGCTAGAACTCCCTCCTCCACCACCTAGTCCAACAAGGAATATGAGCAGCTCCCCCGTCGCCGTCGCCAACGAGGCACGCACTAACGAGCTGGCATCCTTCTGTAGTTTCAACGCCAAGGGCAAAAGACTCTCGAGCACTTTAATGCTACCTTGTATGTTCGATGTGCCGACAATAACCGACTCTACGAGCCTGGGCATACATAGTATTGCCTCACTTCTCACCATGTCATCGCTATCAGACAGTAACGCCTGAAGCAAATCAATGATCACACTAAACCAATGCTCACCCAATGCGTTGCACAGTCTATCACACTGCGCTGCGACGGACAATCTGACACTAGCAATGCGGTCCTCCGCCAAATTGTTCGCAACGGGCAGCAATTTGCACTGCAATAAATACACATCCATAAATGTTTGCGAGCCCCGAGGAGGAAGCCTCCTGATGGACCGTGAACCCTTACTGGCATCCCCCAAGAAAGCATTCGGCAAATGTTCTGCCAAATGCCACGTCAATGTCATCGCCGCTGCCCGTAATTGAGGTTCAGGATCATTCAACGTGCGCTCGCACATCAATACCAACCATGGAACCGCTCGCCTATCAAAGACAAGTTCAGCAATTTCGTGCAAGACGACGGCAGTGGATTTCCGAACAATTATTTCCACATCGTGAAGTGCACGGGTAATAACCCCGCGTAGCTGAAGCTGTCGAGGAAAGTCTAGGTGGCTCCAAAGGACTGGACTGAGAGAGCATGCCGAAACTCGCCCTGATATGGACTTGGATGCGGCGAGACGATGCACCACGGAGAGAAAACAATTCCCCGAAGTTGAAGTGGGTGATGCATTACTTCGTATTGATTGATCTAGGGATTTATCCAAGAAAGATAACTCCGAGTTCACGTGATCATTTTGCGGTTGCGCAACGATATCGTCATGATGATCAGTTGTTTCTCCTTCACCAGCCATCGTCGAGCAGTTCACAACAATTAGTTTCAGGATACTTCCTGCCGCACCAAGATCGTTCATTGGGCTCGCAGCATCACCCTTACCACTGGTTGACGATGCACTCTCTTGCTCGCTCAACTCTTGTTCGGTGTCCAAATCCAAGACTATGCATAAGTAGTCCATGATCTCCCACCGTAATGTCGTGGCTGTAACGGAAGAGAGCTCGACGAGGAAGGATCGTGTTCTCTGCAAGGCATCACCAATTCGTAACAGCGGCGAGCTTCCTGGTTGTTTTTTGCCTTTCTGAGCAGCTGGGCCTTTACCAGGAGGAGGCGCAGCCTTCCTACCATGGACGCGACCCGGTGGGACAGGATAATAAGACGATCCTTGCGGTGCAAAACTAGCGCCTGCTGTGCCTTGTGCAGCTCGAGACCTCTCTTCGGTTAAATCGGGAAGGCTGCGTGCATATTCCAAAAGCACCTTGGTTATGATTTCAATTGCCTCGTTAATTTCCTTTGGGGGTAAGGGCAATCGTTTAGTCCCAGCATAGTCTGCATCAACGTTATCGTTCGAATTCGACAGTTCCTTCTGTAACCCTACTACGAACAAGACCAATATTCGAATCAACTTTCTACCGGCCTGGTGCAGGCTTTCACTGCGTGTCATGGCCACAGGAGAAGTGCCCGCGCCACTACCAATCAGCGATGATTTATTGACCTTCAACGGCCATCGATTATTCAGCACAGAGTCAAAAGTCTCACCAATGAACGAGGTGCGCTGTTTCGGAGTACTGCTGCCCTTCCACGGTCTGCCGTCGGGTATTTCACTGCTTCCTCCACCTCCATCTGCCGTCGTCTCTAATCCATGTCCTCGAATCAATCGTCCCATTTCATCCCGTGCCTTACGCAATACACTTCCCCTCACATGACGCAACGTAAGTTTCAACGGCCTCTGACTCCTACGCAATTCATCAATCGTTTCATAGTGGGTTAAATTGGATGTATCGACATTCCCCACCTTGGCAATGAGACTACCCACTTGAGCACCGGCGTGTACGGCCGCACCATCGGGTAAGAGTGTTCGTATTATGGTACGTTCCAAGACATTCTCGACAGTAAGGCCAAGCATTTCATTGTTGATTAATATTTCATAGTCCCCCATTTGACGAGCTCTTTCATCTTGTGGTACCCTCGATGATGCGGTACCATGCTCATTCTTTGAATGTTGTCCCAAACCACCACCGGACGAAGGACCATTGGTGGTTGTACTGCCCATGAATTTCTTCCCAATGTCAGTAAATGATCCCTGCTTCTTTGGCATTACCATCTTGGATAAAACATTCGAAAATACTGATGATGCCATTGACGTCGCGGTTGTTGCTGAGGAGGAGGATGATGATTGCGTCGATTCATCCGTGGAGCCCCCCTTTGTCATACTGTTGAATCGACCATTAATTCCAACTTCGGCAATTGGAACACCAACATCGTCAGGAACATTACTATTCACTGCACCCACTGCATCCTCCTCCTCTAGCAATGAACTGCTATTATCATGCCTCTTCTTCAATAATCCTCCGTGCTCGCACGCTGTAAAGAAGGAAATGGTATCATCCATTTTATCACCCTGGTGCATGCTACGGCGAATTTCCCGCTCGGAAATGGTATCATACAATGATCTTGCCATGGATAAAATTTCATAGGCTCGTTGAGCTGCCGCTCGTGCCTCGGGTGGTGGTGGTGATGACACATTATCGTGGTGATCTATTATTTTCTCCTCACTCTGATTAGTTGTAGGTTTTGCCTTGATCGGCGAATAGGTTTCTGCAGCATGCTCTTCCACAACAATTGGAACTCGTGCTGCCAGGAGTAAGAATCTCAAGAAGGAATCGGGTATTGATGTATTATTGGACGAGATGGGAGTAGTGGTTGAGGTAGTAGCATTCGAAGTAAGAGCTGTGCAAGTGGTGGGAGAGGATATTGTGTCAGTTTTCGAAACCGAATGGGATGGAGTTGTCGCCGTATCAGTAGCAGTAATTTTTTCCCGAGCGCCTTTCAAAGATAGATCTTCCTTTGCCGTTGCAGAAACATCCCTGTAATCTTCAGAACTTGCAATTGCCGAAGACGAAGTTGTTAATTCAGTTGCGGTATCATTCTTCTCCTCCTCCCCCATGACATGTTGCTCCTCCGACAACTCCACTGCTCTCCCGTCGGCATCATCAATCAAAACTCCCCCCAAACGTAATTTATCGCCATTCTTCTTTTCATCAGATGTTGATAATTCCACCACCCCTTTTGATAAATCGGTCTCAATAATATCAATCTTCAATTGTTTGCTAGCTGTGCTTGCTGTTGTTGTTGCTGCTGCTGCTGGTGTGGAGGAGGATGCATTTAGTATATCATGAAACGCAATCTTGACATCCTGAAATCGTACTGGACGGAAGGGAGCACTCCGTGATGTTGGTGAAATAGTAGCAGTAGCAGTAGAAGATGATTTTTTTGCAGAGGACAATGGAATGGGTGGCGGTGGAGGAGGAGGCAATGCCACCATGGTCGGACTACCGAATTGATAGGATTTACTACTACTATTTGAATTGTTTGGTGATTTTGATGATGATGATGATGATGAAAGTGGCATTGGTGGAGGAGGTGGTACTTTTTTCTGTTGTCGACCAACCATGCATGTCATTTTGGCAATTCCCGCAGCTGCACTGGGTGACATGGTATTGGAATTGGCAGAGATGGCTGCGGCAATGGCAGCTTGTCGTTCTGCCTCTTCTACGACGGATGATGAAGACGATGAAGAAGTGGTGGTCGATGGAGAGGATGGTGCTGTTGATGTGGAAGTAGATTTCTTTGTTGGTGAATTATTTTCTTCCGTGATACCTTCATTTTCTATGGGTGAAGCTGCAACACCAGTTGTATCTGACTTGTTCTCTACCCCGTCCCCAGACGCCGCGATTGTCGATGACGAATTGGAATGAACACCTTCATCATCATTGTTTATATCAACCTCTACCGTCAATTTGCTGATCCCATCTTCAATGGAAACAGTATCGTTGCCCAAGTCAAAATATGTGGCCATCAGCGGATTCGTAGCGTCGGCGTCGGCAGCAGCAGCAGCTGCAGGGGGAGACGACGCGTCTGACGCTGACTTGTCAGCTGGATCATTCGACGACGTGGGCATCATGTTGACAGGGGGCTAGGACAATTGTTTGGCTCGACTCTATGTCTATGTCTACGGATATGGTTTTGGAGGGCTGCGGCCTGCTACGCTATCGGAGATCGTAGTGTGGCTGGTGGCTGATCCGTCATGGTCATGGTACGAAGACGTAAGTTCAAGTGCGCGGGCGGTAGAACTTCCCGCCATTTCTCCCACGCTCGCTTCGCCGCATATCGCCAAAGTTTTCTTCCCCTAAGTATCTTTTCCTACCTCCCTTAAGTATCTTCAAAATCTCTTCTTCCCTTCCCGCCAATTCCTCTTCAAAACCTAAAAATGGCGGGAGCAATGGTTTGGAACTTATTCTTCTTCATCCATCATCCATCGATTGCTGCTCTGTGAAATGATGAAGATGATGAACAAACGATGTGACATGGCAGTGACAGACATGCCGATGCGTGCTTCGCAGGCCGAACGACCTCTCTCGCCACTCTCGTTTCCTAGAACCCCGTGTTCGACCTGGTCGTCGTGGATAGGCAACAAAAAACTGTATCATCACCGGCGTCGGAATCTTCAGTGCTGGGAGGAGGAGCGGGGGAGGCGCATATCCCCGATGGTGAATCCAAAGCACCCGTTACGGTAGCATCAGCAGCAGTGTCAGCGGCAGTAGTTCATCATCATCATCATCTCGACATCGTTCGAACCTTCAGTCCACGTCCGCGTCTACTCTGCATCACCCTTAAAATTTTCTTGGCGGCATGGATTCTTGCCATACTCACCATGTCCATCGACCAGGCGACATATCCCAACTTTTGGCTTGCCTACTTGACACATTGGGGATTTACGGTTACGGCAATGTATGGTGTCATGTCGCCAATTTGTGCCATGTATTTGGCATTGCGTCCACCGATTACCAATACGTTGTCATGTTGTGGCGCCGGTGGTGGCAGTGTCGCGGGATGTCTCATTAAGACTACATGGGCCTTACTGGCCATTGTCCTACCCGCCGAAGTCATTATTACTATCCTGTTTTGGGCATTGGAGTACGAATCCGGGGATACAATCTCCTATGTTACCGTCATGGTCCATGGGGGCACGATGATCCTCCTGTTCATCGATGGATTCGTAGTCTGTCGTATCCCCCTCCGATTGAAACAATTTGATTTCTTCGAAACTTTCAGTTTCATGTATCTACTTTGGACCATTATACGTGCCTATCCATCCGATGTTGTGTCGCAAGATGATGATGCTATCTATTCATCGAACATAATTTTATTTTTGGTGGTACTGTTGGTGGCAAATCCAATTATATTTGGAATTTGTTGGTAGTTGTCACGATTATTGCCATTGAGATTGAGAGAGTTGGAGGAGGGTGGTGAACCGAAAGTGGATGCGATTGTGTGAATACATATTGAAGACGAGCAAGAGAGCAAATACCCGTTGGTATGCACCTCTGAGAGTGAGAGGATGTGTAAAGGCGCAGAATTAAGCGTTACGACGATGGAGATGCATTCATGCCGATATTCCAACAACCCATTGAGATTTTCTGGTGGTTGTGGATGAGGTGAATAGTCAACTGGAAGATAATGAGAATAATTTTTGAAGAGCGACAACCACGAGCAGAGAAAAGTGTCAAGAAGACGTGATTTATGGGATCATGGAGCATGGAAGTCACTGAGGATTCTATGGAATGCGTTCGATATTCCAATTTCAATGAATCTAATCGGCACTACGATATAACAAAGATCAATATCCGAAATTCATGTCGATAATACTACTGCATAAACCTTCGCTTTAGAGAGTTGTTATTGGAACCCAACTGCATCAAGCAGCTCGAGCTTGCTCCATGCCCCGAGTCTCGTTTATGATTAGTTTTTTAATAAGCCATGTATCATTTACGTCAGGAACGACCATACCACAGTGACAGCACCGCTTCCCGTCTGCTCAGCGAAGTTAAGCACTGTCGGGCCAGGTTAGTACTACGGTGGGGGACCACGTTGGAATCCCTGGTGTTGTTCTTTTGCTTTTTTGTTGTTGCAAAACCCAGTTCATAGATCGTAGGAGTATTGTAGATTGTAGCCATCGATGGAGAGGAAGAAGTGGACAGTTTTCAATGAAACATAACATCAGGAACATATCGTTATTTACATCAGGAATACATACATGGTTATTACTTGTTATTTTACTCTTTGAATGAATGAGGATGCTCACGCAATCTCATGGACGAACATGAATGACTAACGACCAATAATTCCCAGATTGATTTGTTGAATTTCGATACAATTGCATCTCCATGTCCATCTCTCCATTTACACTCTCATTCCCCATCGCAATATATTGTCTTCTTTACATCACCTCCTCCCTAATGAATTACAACTGGAACCTGCTCATGTTCTTCGTCGGCCATCGATCCAAGAGTTCTCCTACCCCCTTTCGGTTGACCATCGTCCTCTACCAATCTCAATGGCAACATCCGCGACACCAACCAACAAATGCCATACATAATCGGATTTGCCACCAACAGTACCAACACCGACATGATAATCGCCTTCGTGGGGGTAGTATTCCAATCCAACGATGAATAGATAGCATCATCATCTTGCGACACACCATCGTATGGATTTCCGATGCCGGAATAGGCATGTATGATATTCCAAAGGAGGTAGAGTGAGCTGAATGTTTCAAAGAATACAAACTGTTTCAATCGGAGGGGGATACGACTTAATACGAAACCATCGATGAATAGGAGGATCATCGTGCCCCCATGGACCATGACGGTAACATAAGAAATGGATTCACCGGCTTCATATTCCAATGCCCAAAATAGGATAGTAATAATGACTTCGGCGGGTACGACAATGGCCAGTAAGGCCCAGGTAGTCTTGACGAGAAATCCAGCCACACCGCCACCACCAGTGCCACAACAAGTCAAGGTATTAACACTCTCCGGAGGAGGTGGACGCAATGCCAAATACATGGCACAAATTGGCGACATGACACCATACATTGCCGTAATGACATATCCCCAATGTGTCAAGTAGGCAAGCCAAAAGTTGGGATATGTCACCCGATCGATGGACATGGTGAGTATGGCAAGAATCCATGCCGCCAAGAATAGTTTGATGGTGATGTAGACTGGGCGTGGGCGTGGACTGAATGTTCGAATTACGCCGAGATGACGATGCACAGGTGCTGCTTCGCCATTAAGTGTAGCCCCCTCCTCCTCCGCCCCTCCTTCCTCCAATGAAGCCGATTGCTGTTGTTTTCGACGATCCACGACAACCAAATCGAACATGGGACCGCAAATCACCTCTCCTCGGAGGGTAGTACAACAACCACCACATCGACAGATGGTCATGATTATCTTGTTTCAATGTATTCGTTGGAGTTGGAGTAAACTCTCCCGTCAAACCCTTCTCGGAGAAATCTATCTATATTGGACGACGTTGGTGGATATGATATCCAACTAGAGGAGTATTACTTCACTCACATTCAAATGCAATGATCGTATCAAACAATGCAAGCTCACATCTTTGTCTTGAAGTGATAGGTGTTGAGTTCGACATACCATACGACATCTGACAAAAAATGCTCATCGATCAAGCGTTGAATTGGCGTTCCCGCCATTTTCTTGTGGGTTGAAGAGATTTGGCGGGAAGAGGAAGGAATGAGATTGTTTGAAGGGGAAAAATTCTTCACGTAGGAATAAGTAAGAGAAAGATACTTATACATGACGAGAGAAAGATTCGTATGAGGTAGGAGTATCTACTCCTAAAGAGAAAATAATACTTGACGCTGAGAAGATGTTCTGCCTTCCCGCGCTTTTTCGCATCCACCGCATCCGTCCAGCCACAATCCACCAATCACCGACCAATCAACAGCACCATAAAAATCGAGACGCAACCATGACGGTCCGACGACCCATCACCATCACCACTAAGGCCTTCGTCGTTATCCTCCATATCCACACGCTAGCGCCACTCTGCGCCAACGGGCTGGCCTATAATGCTCACCACCACACCGTGATTTGTCGTCGTGGGACGCGGCAGCGTCAGCAGCCACAACAACAACAACAACAACAGCCCTCCTCCCCCGCGCGGCGTCGGGTGTGGTGGCGGTCGTCGGCAAACACCGCCACACATCGTCAACATGCGACCAGCTCCTCGTTGTCGTCATCCACATCAACCAACATTGCAATCGATGAAATTTCAGAAGGTACCACTACAACATCACCATCCTCATCATCGCCTCACCGAACAGCATTGTCCATGAACATTGACGAATTGAGCATAGTCCTCGGTGGCAAAGGTCGGGCGCGGATAGCATGGGATTGTTATGTCGAGGGCGTCGATCCACAGTATTTATTTCATTCTTCTTCCTCTTCCGGAGGTACTACTACGCCCCCATCATCCTCCTCATCCATGATCCCAATCGAATATCAAAATCCAGAACAATTAAAACGTCAAATCCTACCCACCCCTCGTCAAACTCAACCACTTGGTTCCTCCACCTTAAATTTATTATCCAATCTACATTCTCATTGTACCAATAGCAAAATTGAAAATGGATTAGCTACATTAGTGCATACTTCCACATCTTCCGATGGTACTACCAAATTACTATTACGACTGAGGGATGGATTGGAGGTGGAAACGGTGCTAATACCCTTTTATGACGAGAACAACAACATCGACAATGGGGGTGGTGCTGGTGGAAGGTCGACAGTATGCATAAGCTCACAAGTGGGATGCAAACAGGCATGTCAATTCTGTGCTACTGGTAAAATGGGGAAGATACGTTCTCTTACTGTTGATGAGATATTGGTGCAATTGTTCTTTGCCAAGAAGATTGTTCGGCTTAGTGGCAGGGGTAGAGCAGCAACTCTCGCCGACGCCGACGCCGACGCCGACGACGACGACGATGACGATGACGATGACGATGACGACGGAGCAACACCAATGATGACGACGGTGCAACAACAACTTCCCAAAATTAGCAACATCGTATTCATGGGAATGGGTGAACCCTCCGACAATGCTTCTGCCGTCCGACATGCCATAAACATTATGACACAAAATGAATTATTCCAACTATCTGCCAATCGCGTTACTGTGTCAACAGTGGCACCCACACCCCAATCTTTTGCGGAATTTGGTGATTCACGATGTGTATTGGCATGGAGTGTCCATGCCTCGCGGGATGAATTACGTAAACAACTTGTTCCAACGACCAAATACACAATGGCGGAATTGCGAGATGGACTTATTGAGACATTGCGGAATAGACGATTACGAACATGTATGATCGAGGTGGCATTAATGGATGGAGTCAATGATTCGATACGAGAGGCTGATGAAATGGCAGGTTTTATATCGTACATTTCCAATTCGGTTCCCGGGTCGAAACTGATTTGTAATCTTATACCGTACAATGATATTGGAGCTGTGGCGACGACGACTTCGATGGGATACTTTCGCAAACCAACTATGGAACGAGTATTGGCATTTCAACAACGATTAAAAGCGGCGGGGATACATGCATATGTTCGAGGAACACGGGGTGATGATGAGTCGGCGGCTTGTGGACAGTTAGTAACGAGTAGGAAGAAGAAGGAGACGGTAATGGAGGTTTAAAGGACGAGAGGATAGGAGGGTGTGGCTAGGAGATTGTTACACAAGTACCACGAGAGTATGCAGATGCAGAGAGATGATAGTTGATACCTTCCTCTACTCTGTAAACTGGTGTCATTGTGAGCAACAATTTCCCATTTCCAATGACATTACACATCACCCACAAGCTTCGCACATCCTAAAACCTCTAGAGATACCGACCGCTGGATTGTGGATTGCATGACTTCTCGTGCACTGCAACCTACTGCAACCTATAGGAGAGGGAAATAATGAACGGCAATCTATCATCTCTATCCCGTTTATTTGACCTCCATATATCCCCTGATACTGATCTTCTAGATTCTTGTCCAAATTTCAAATTTTAGCCCGCCCATGTCTCATGCGAGGATACATATGCAAACGAGAAGAAGAAGGAGGGGCCCTTTGACACGAACTAAAGAAAAGGATGGGAACTGGTACTCCAAAGAGAAGAAAGAAGGAGGGGGTGT
>JALLBK010000493.1:0-17796 GCA_036940085.1 Discostella pseudostelligera | reverse complement strand
CCGTCAATTATCATTTTATCTTCGTTTGAGATCACTTCTCTGCCAACATTTCCAACAAAGAGCCTCTCATATCGACGCAATCGTTTGTTTTTGTACCATTGTCGGCGTCGGTCTTCGGCGACATGATACACAGCATCATCGCCGCTCCGCCGCCGCCGCAGCTCAATACATTGTTGCTGCCCAGTAGGGCATTAGAATAGAACCTAAACTAGATAATATCATGCCACTCCATGGCCACAACAACTAGGTACATCTAGGTGCATCGTACTTTCTCCATCTCCATGGTCGATGGTCGACAACAAGAACAAGAAGTCGTCGTCGTCGTTGTCGTCGGATACGCGCGTGGGACTTTCCCGCTAAAAGAAATGCCACGTGGAAGAGTAATTCCGCGTGGCACCCGCCAAAACAAACTGCCACGTGGTAGTGCAGTCGAGTCGAGTCGAGTCGAACTCCTCGCGGTGCTTTTTCCCGCCAAATCACTGCCTCGTGGAAGTGCAGAGAAGTGCAGCCTAACAGTGATGCGTCGGAATTAGTATTTATAACACGATACTACGTCATCGGCGCCTCCTTCACCCGCAAACAAAGAAAAATTGTTGATTATGCGATGGCGATGATGCAATGGAAATGATGATGTGGAGGAGTACATCAACTAAAATGATGTGGAGGAGTGGTGTGATGTGGACTGTATCTAGCTGTGGCCTTGGACAAGGACACGGGCAAGAGAATACACCATCGATTCATCATTCATCGATTCTCCTCTCAATCAATAGAGGATACCATATAGAATCGCGTTCTCATGTTGTCGATTCAATACACTTCCCACCCATCAATACCATCCATCACCCCCAAACGTACTCATAGATAGCAGATCCATTACATGTTCGCAAATAGTTATTCTCCCATTGGTTTTTACGATTCTCATCATTATCAACCGCATCATCTTCGTCTCTCGCCAGGAGGTGGAGGTGATGGTGCTGGAGGAGGAGCATCGTCGTCGTACGAAGAACGCAAACGACGCGAGGATGCCCACCGCAGGCGTAGAATTGAAGCAGAGCGTAGTCGACGACGACGACAGGGTGGTGGTGGACTTGCTTCATCCCATTCTTCTCCATCGTTGTTAGGCGCGGATTATGAGCAACCGCAGCATCAGCAGCCAAAGCTGAGATTCGAGGAAGAAGACGATGCAGCTGCTGCTTCTCGACGGAGGCAGAGAGAAATGGTGCTACCATCATGGCCACAACTTGACGATGACATGGGGAATGATGAGCTGCATAACCTACCGACCCGAAGAAAAAGTGAAGTGGAGAGATCAGCATTCGAGGAAGAAGAGCAGGTGAAGGATGACATGTCCTTATCGTTCTCTGACTTTCCACCATCCTTCATCTACGCTAGCATCTCCATGTCCCAAGATGAGATGCATGTGGACAACAACAATACCATTGCGACTAAGAATAACCATCGGGCTCCACCTAGAAAGGCGGGTAGTATGGATTCGTTCTTCTCGCCACACTTGAAACTAAATGGAAAATTAAATCAAATGAACACTAATAGAAGGAATGTTGAGGAAGAAAGAGGAGTAGGTCCAAGGATGGACATGAATGTCGACGACAATGAGGATGAGGATGATGCCGCTTCATGCCCACCCCATATCATTGCCGAGGAGGAGGAAGAGGAGGACGAGGACGCATCCGACGACGAGATTGGTGCAGACTATCTCATCTCTGTCTGGCGTAGCACTACTGGATGGCATAGGCAAACGGTATCGTTTCAATCATGACAAAGGAAAGAGGGGAACCCTCACTGGAACAGTATTTGGACCGCGATGAAATAGAACATATTATCAGACAAATTCAAAGATAGAATCATAATATATGTTGTTGGCGGCGGCGTAATCAGTTGTGCATTATTTAAGTAATGAAAGAAGTTGGTAGATTCATTTCTGAACACTGTACATCAAATATGTATACCAATGCTTTATCATCGAAGAGGATGCTTCATGCGGGAACAACAGCACCTCTTCATCATCATCTTATCCCGTTATTGGTCGAACGAAGATTTCGAGTAGCAAAGATATCCTCATCGACTACCACAAAGTCCACTTCGGTATCAGAGACATCCCAATCACTATCCGGGTCATAGTTTGAGCCGCTTTCTGGAGTCGAGCACGTGAGCCTTTGACTGGAAGTTTGATTCGCGTACGGATCCATATTCCATCGATCTTTCCATGGTCGATGAATCGAGGAGGTCTCTTCTTCGAGGTCCATTTCACTGTCATCCTCGTCATCGGAGACAATGGGTGGAGTATTAGTGGAATAGTACGCCTTGGGTTTGCTTTCAGTTGAGGATGGATGGTTGCTCTTGTTCTTCATCATCGATGGTGCTTGCAGTTGTTGTTGACCTCGCAAACGAACTTGTTTGCACAAGAAGAATTCCTTCGTTTGTTGAATTATATTGCTACCACACCCCATGGGAGTGGCACCATAAGTGGACGACGTGCCGTCATCCTCGTGAACATTATTCCCCAAGCCGGAAAAGACATCGGTTTCGATGGTTGCATCATCCTTCGACACAAATATGTCATCTCCCGGAGGATCATCCTTCTTCGTGGTAACATATACTTCATCTCCCGGAGGATCATTTGGGATATAGGCGACTTCTTCGGTGGACGATTGAGTCCGTTTTGCAGCTTCACCGATTGCATTCAGAATACCGTGTGAGGAATTCACCTCTTCTTGGTCCGTTTTGTGGATTCCCGACTTTGCCTCTTCGGAAGGATTGAAGTTCTCGTCATCAATGAGGTTCATCACGGTGTTCATTGTTGGTGAAGGTAGAGAACTATCGGTATGAGAAGTCTTCCGATCCTTTTGGGACACTTCCATCGATTGTCTCTTCACAACAGCGGCGGCATTAATATCATCCAAAATATCATGAGCCTGAACATCCTCCTCGACAATATTTTCGGCAAATGTAACACGTTTCACTCGCGGGCTGTTGTTGTTGACCTCCTCAAAATCATGCACAACGACATCATCGGTATCATGATTCGAAGATCGGTTCACAGTCTCGTCCAAGATATTATTGTGCATATGCGCAATACGATCAAGATTGCTGAGATCATACGGAGACACAGCCTTGCTCACNCAAGATATTATTGTGCATATGCGCAATACGATCAAGATTGCTGAGATCATACGGAGACACAGCCTTGCTCACTCGATACTTTTGTTGCAAACTATCCTGTCTACCAAGAGGTCGTTCTTTCTTCATATCACCATCATCGATGATAATGCTGTTCTCATTTTTTTCGCTCTGGGGAGTCGTATCATTTGCCTCAAAGCCTAGACTGCGTAGTCGAGTAGACTCAGTGGTAGCACCACCTACCTGCGGTACTAAGCTATCGTCTTGTTGACTTGATTGATCCCCATCCTTGCCACCTATAGCAGCCACCACAGGAACAACCGCCGAACCTCCAATTCTCTTGTTACCAACCGTCTTATCCTTGGACGTGCTCTCCACATTCTTCATCACGCGATCTTTGGGACGATTTCTCTTTCCATTTCCAGCTTCGATATCCACCGCGGGGAGCATATCATCATCGCCCACACCACCACCAGCAGCACTAAACAGACCATTATATGCATCACTGTATCCTCGGTAAAAGTCATCATTCTCATCTGACATCATCGACATGGGAACGATCTTGGTCCCATCACCCTCAATCTCACCGGTTCCATTCTCATTACGATGGCGTTTGCGGTAAACGAACAAGCCAATAAATGCAGATAGCACCAGTAGACACGAGAGTGCACCAGCTACGATAAAAAATTTGGAACCGTTCGCACCATCATTGCCATCAACACTGGATGAGTTGGCCTCCGCTATGACGGCCTTGTCAACATTGTCGGTGGCATCACCACCCTCACTATTGTTAGTGGCGCCATTATCATACGACGGATGCTGATGCTCAGACTCAACATCAATGCCCTCAGTGTCCTCAACCAATGCATCATCATCCGTATTGGCAGATACGGTAGTCTCGTCTTCGATCGAATCGGCAGGGTTGGGAACAGGCGTGGCCGTCGGAGGAAGTGTCAACCCCTCAATTACCTGTACACCTTGCACACGTTGAAACATGGTCAAATCACCCTCCATGGGAGTAGTCGCCTCGACATTATTATCACTCATCATCATGGATTCTGGACCATTCACGGCCATATTTTGAATCCAACTTGCCAATCCTCCTCCTCCTTCCCCACCACCACCCATACCATCCTCCTCATTCCCAAGAACACTGTCAATAATTTGCTGGTACAACTCCTCGGATGTAGGAATAGTTTCCATCCACCATCCACCGACACCAAAGACGTAGAATGCTCGTCCACCTGGAATATAGACGGTGATGTTGGTCTGCTCCTGCGCTTGCTCCAGAGTTCGTACCAATTCACCTCCCCCCTCCCCATTCGTAGTATACTGACATTCACTAACAAATTTCACATCTGGATCAACGTTCCCAAACATGAATGTCCCCGTAGTGTAATTGGTACCATTGACAATCTCTCCCGTGGTTTGACGAAATGTCATGTTGAGATAAGATTCAATGGCATAATGCAATCCTGCCATGGATTGTTGGATGATAATTGCAGTTGATAATTCGTTGTTGCTACTACTGCTGCTGCTTCTGCTAGTCGAGGATACTAATGAATACATCATCGGACCAAGTTGTAATCCAAACGATGGAAAGGTGACATATACACCAGTATCATTATTGTAATCATTCGATGTAATATTCCAATCATCATTGGTTTTGTTTTCATCTACTGTGATGTTGGTGATTTGTTGAAGAGATCGCCATCGTAGAAAATTATGTGGTGAGTGCTTTTGAGTTTGTTGCTTAGTTGTTGTGGCCTTTGTATTATTGGTGGTTGGGCTGTCGTTATTGATGATGTTGTCGTCAATGAGAAGGCTGGATGTGAAGGCATTGTGTGTAGCAGTTGCCAAGGAAGAGGGGATGAAGGCGGCTACCAGCACTAGAAGAAGAGCACCAAAGATGAGTGGACCTTGTCGCAGTCGACGACGATGACGACCATTCTCGCCATTGAATGACGACGACGACGGCGTCGATGGCTGCGGCAGCGGCAGAGGGTGTTGCCTTATCAGGTGGTCATGCGGGGCCTCCATCGTCACCAAAGTGTATAACTTTTCACAACCTCTAATATCAATATCTAACAGAGCCGAAGAGCGCAGGGTGCAATGGCAATGGTCAGGGATAAAGCGGCCCAACAGCGTTCTCTTCGTCCAATAAAGTGGATGTGGCTGTTGTTGTCTGCTGCTCATGCTGTGTGCTGGGTGACCTATCTTGCCAAACTCAAGCCGGGGCTGGTGATTACCATGATTTTACTACGAAGCGATGGCAATGGTATGGATATGCTGTTGCTGCTGTTGGTTGGGGGTGGCATGGCAAAAAAGGCAAGGAGTGGACACTTTTGGCCAATGCGGGCGGAGGGCTCAGAAGACGTCTCACCTCACCTAACGTTGGAATTCATACAAAATTCAAATCATATTCAAAATCGAGAACTTCATCTTACATACTAGGGAATCAATTGCTACCCATTTGAAAAAGAGAAAGAGTCTTCATTCTTATTAAGGAATTCCTACCGGTTTGATTTGAATACTTTCTCGTTTTCGCGCCAGCATGCTCTTCAATCCCAAAAGTTGGGCCCGCGAAACGGGTTTCGGGAAGCCGGACGGATGGAGGACGGAGGACTGACGGCGGCCGGCGGCCGGGGGTCGGTCGGCACCATCCGCCACCATGAACGGGACAACGAGACGATGCTACTGTCGTAGCCTCCGCTCCGCCAGTGCGCACCATGTATCTCTGTTGTTAATGCTCTTCCCTCCTCGTCTCAATCGAAATGCAATCAATCAAATAAATGGCAGCCAATGTTTTGGAACCTGTTAAGACGAACTTTGGCCTGCCGGTTTTCAGGAGGACCCCATGATATCCCAATGACAAGAAGAAGGGGGAGCATCCGTACTTTGTTAGGTGTGGCTATCGTGGCAGGCAAACCTCTACCTCGACGAAGACGGCATACGGTAATGCTGTCGTCCATGCTGGGAGACATTACAAGGGGGGAATAGCCGAACTCGAGCAAATGGTTCGTGACAAGAGGGAAGCCGCCGGCAATAGCAAGAAGCAGAAGACAATAATTCAAGGCTTCAACAACAATGCTTCTGCCCAGGACATCGCACTTCATCAATGGATGGAACTCGTTTTTGTCCATGATATTTCCATCACCAAGATGGAAGACAAAGACTTCAGCGACATGCTCATTTGTAAATCAATGAGCTATCATGTTTTCATCAATATTATGTTCGAGTTGTACTGAATTGTGGAGGAGAAGGTTGCAGCGGAATTGAATGGGAAGAAGGGCGTAATAATTCACGATGGGTGGAGTAAATTTCGAGGCATTACGTTTGTCTATTAGCAGCATATTTGATTGCAACAGGGAAAAGGGATAGTAGCGGAGAGATGATAATGGAATCAGTGACAACTCTCCTGACGTGTACAACACTTCCGGCACAAGATGACAGTACTGGTAAGATTTCTATCAATGGCGAAGGCTTACAATCACCTGACGACCAGTGACTAACAATAATATACTGACATATTTCCTCCACTTCCATCCAAGTACTGCTGACGAACGAGTGGCTGCAAAAACATTCAATGCAAACACTCACACTGAACTGTTTGTGACAACATTCGGTAACTTAAACGTTGATGATATCGCAGACTTTGCTATTGGACAAGTAGCTGACAGTACCGCACTTAACGCGAAGATCGCTCAACTATTGAAAATCGAACACATTGCCATGGAAGCAGCAGCACCAAAGCCCTCAGATTACAACCCGGCTATTGAATGTGTGCTTGGCTCAGCAGCTGAGACTGAACGCGTGCGGAGCATGGCTAGTTGTGTTTTGGCCGAGTAGCACTCAACGTTATCACCACTTGTCTTTGAGCTTATAATGTACCTCAAGTACAATGTTCGCCTATGGAGACTTGGTGATGTATCCAAAGCGAACAAAAGCAGAATAAAAAATGCCGAGGCTTGCCAGAACCGGAATGAAAAAGAGAAGCAAAGGTTGGATGAGATGAAGACTGGGTTTGGATGAACCGGATGACGACGACGATGATCTACGATGATACTTCTAGTAGCCTCCGGCCGCCGATGTGCAACGCTGCAATCTTTTGACAATAATTATTCGCAGTATCTCTATTGCCTACCAAAGCAATAAAAAGGAAGTCAATAAAGAATAACAGTCTGGTTACAAGTACATCGTTTTGCTTGACTTGTAATGCGCTATCTCCTACATCGCCATCGAGGTATTGTCACGGCAGCCATGCCAATGCTTGTAATCAATTAATACCATGCTCAGTAGTTTGTCATTAGTCTCACGTAGTTTGCATGGTCAGAAGTGACGATGCGCAACCAACGTTATCACACTTGGTGCATCGTACCTCGTACTCCCCATTACTCCGTGCTTCCCACTCCCCTGTCAAACTGATCAACGAATATCCACCATAATTAAAAAGGCCAGAAATCATTTTTCTTCGGCTTAGACTCCTCCTTCTTAACCTCGTTGCTCTCCTTCTTTGTTGTTGCATTCTTCTTATTCTTCCCACCACCGAACAAATTGGCGAATGGATTGCCATCACTCTCTTCATCGACCCAACCCTGCTCGGCATATGGTAGACGCAGATCGAATCTCCCTGTGCGTTCACATGATAAATCCATTCCGTTTGTACCATCAATATGCAAAAAAGACACAAACGTTGGAAGGTAATTCGACGGAGGGAGGTATTAACACAAATAGCACGCAAATGCAGAAAGCAGCAGTTGTGCCGATATGCGAGATGTACTACTCACCCCCATTGTCATATTTACCCCCCACACCAAACTCTCCACCCACACCAAAGCTAGCACTCGGTAAAGGAATACCCCCAATCTTCTTAGGATCACCATACTGATTCTCCAAATCCGATATCTGACCATTGGCTCGACGTTTGCGCCACTCATCGATGGGATCTTCGCCCTTGCCATATTGTTTCTTTTGCCATGCCCACTTGTCAATCTGTTCTTCGGTAGCTTTTATACGACGATCTTCGACGGATTGGAAGTATTTGGCCCGTTCTTCGGGAGATGCTTGACGTAGGCGTAGTAATTCCTGTTGTCGTTCCCACTTGATACATATTGACGACGACGATTGATGACGCAAAAGTTAGAATGATGAAGAAGTGAAATTGATTCATCAAATAGTTTGATCCTTGATCTCTAACTCTAACATGGGCGTACGCACCTCCTCATCTAAATCTTTGGCGCCGGATCCTCCTTTAAAGAAATTGAGCCCAGTCGATGATGATGATGATACTGTCGTCGCCGACATGTGACAAGGAGCGACGGAGAAACCTTCCACAACAGTGAAGGAAATTGCTGTCGTCGCCGCCGCTGCCATCATGGCTGTGTACGAGGTCTTCATTGTTCTGATTATATTGCTACTGCCTTCTCCTACTAAGGATCGACACGTCGTCGTCAATAATTGTTCTTTGCGTCTCTTGGAGTATTATAAATTGTTTTACCTATGTTGTGCATGCAGTACCAAATTCAGTGTCGTCGGTCGCTATGGTTGTGGTTGGATTGTGTGCGTGTTGCTGACAGCTGTTTTCTTCTCGTCGAACCTCCTGCCAAAACCAGATTCCCCATATCTTCTTCCCGCCATAATTTCGCCACACGCACTTCGCCACATTCTGATGACGTCATTATGTCATCACGTGCGAACTTGCCAAAGTCACCATTCTCGGAGAAGCATGCTCGAGGAGGTAGACATTGTAGCGATAATTGGTACTATGAAGGCTTAGGAAATCTCGCCAAAGAGCTCGAATTTCGACAACCATGGCACCCAAAAATCAAATCAAAATCATCAGGCAAGAGCAAGAGGAACGACGACCATGAACGATACGTCATATGATGCGTCAGCGGAAGGGAGATGTTCCCATCACCATTATTTATGTAGTGTTCATTATCTGATCCCAGCATCAACCTGCATTCAATATCTACCATCCCACCATGAGCATCATCAAAACCTCACCGCTCCGACGATCAACCAGCGTAGGAATGCGTCTCCAACAATGGGCCATAATGGCATTTGCACTCCTTGCCATCTTGACCTCGGTGCATTCCACCTCTACCTCCAACGAGGACGTTCAACCCCAACGACAATCACTTCCCGTCGACGATGCTGATCGTCAATTGTCACCTCCACGTCGCCTCGCTACACCAACCACCTCTCCCACTGTCATCGTCATTACCACCCCCGAATCCGACCCCTACACCTTCACCGGCATGCCCGCCACACTCAAAGCCGGCACTTACACATTCAAATACATAAACAACTCGGATGTGGGACATAACTTCAAAATTCGTGGAGCTGGTGGATTTCGTAAAACACCCGTCTGTTCCAAGTGTACTTATTCTTTGACGGTTACGTTGAAGCGATATGTGAATGGTGTCTTGGCTCCGAATAGGCTGTACGTGTGTGAACCCCATGCTAGTTCTATGAAGGGGACTGTGAAGATTACCGCGTAAGACGAGATATTAGTTGGAGGGAAAGAAGGGTGGAGATCTATTCAATTGTGCTTCGTTCTGCATCTCTCTATCGCAAGTGTACCAAATTTGTTGTCCCTGACACGTCAAATATGTGAATGGTGTGCACCGTCAAGTGTCGAGAATGAGAGTGTGAAGATTACATCTTTTACGTAGCGATAGCGAGAGAACAGACTTGACTGACTGCTCAAGATGGATTCGAGAAAGATTCGAGATGAGGTAGCATGTTGAGGGTTGACTTTTGGCATTGAAGCGGTTTGGGTGTGCAGACAGTACCCTTGTTTGATGAATGATCTGCACAGTTTCACATGTATAATTTTGCCCGCATTTGCTCGGAATCTCTAGTATTGCAAGTTTAGTTTGTCATAACCTTTCTAGCATTATTGAATTATCCTCAACTTCCCTTCCCTAGCTTCGACATTGTACATGGTAATGCCCAACTCCTCGGCCAATCGTTTCGGTACGCCCTTTTCTCGGACATCACAAGTAATGGACACTGCCACACCTGGCCGTCCTCCACGTCCACACCGTCCAGCACGATGGGCGTAATGGGATGCATCGGTGGGCAAATCGAGATTGATCACGTGCGTCAAGTACGGAGCATCTATCCCACGTGCTGCCATTTCGGTGGCCACGACAATGCCGACATATCCTTCTCGTAATGCCTTGTTTACCTCGGCTCGATCGCCTTTGCCACTGTTTGCACCTCCATGAAGAGGGGCGGCAACAATATCCATTTCTGCTAGCTGTGCATCATCATTCGAACAATGAAATGTGTGCAATAATGAGCAAATTAAGAATTCTAAAAGCCAACAACATCCAATTTCACAATCAAAGCACGTACCTTTTCAATCACAATATCAACACGACGTGGGCTATCCACAAATATCAATGCCTGCTGCGGTGCCGGGTTTGTATTTAATATCTTCCGTACCGCTTCCAATGCCAACCTTCGCGATGGGACATGCAAAGTTCCATGTATCGTCGTTTTACTAACACGCACGGATGATGTCATACTTCCTGACCTTGTTTTGGTTTGGACACCAGAGGTTACTAATACATCATTGTCATCGACAGTTGCATGAGCATATCCTGGTCGTAGGTATGCCTCAATGTCAGCATTCTCTTTCTTATTATTCCCACTGAGCATATCCGATGCAGTAGCCGAGCAAAACACCCGCTGAAGGGATTGACCATGTTGACGATCTACTGCCTTCAGTATCGCCATGGTAGGTTCCACATGTGCATCATATTGCAGGAGGGCGTCGAATTCATCCAATACAACGGTTTGAAGGCCAGATATTTTCAGCTTGCCTCCATTGTCCTCTGGTCTACCAATGATTAGCTCCGCTATCCTACCCGGAGTCTACAGTAAAAACACAAGGAAAAGAGAGATGAATACAAACAATGCTTGAGAAATCAAAATGACATAGCCGACAACTCACGCCAACGACTACATCCGGTTTCATCTTTCGTAGCTTCTCGACATTCCTCGAGTATGGCGTGCCCCCAATGGCCAATGCTACCGTCAAACCTGTATCAACGAACAACGATTGTGCAACCGATACAATCTGGCTAGCAAGTTCCCGCCCTGGAGCAATAACGATTGCTTTTGGAAATGCTCCACTACCTCCATCACCACCATTGATCAACAAGCTCTGTGCAATCGGGGCCAAAAAGGCCAATGTCTTGCCTGATCCCGTGTGAGTTGAAAGTAGTACGTCATTCCCCGCCACAATAGGCGGACATGCCCTATCCTGTGCCGCCAGGGGATAAGGACAGCACAATTTGTTGCTCGATCGGAGGTTGGAGAGTAGGGCTGGATCGGTAATACCAATATCTTCCCACTGGTTGATATTGTTGACATAGACATTGTCTTCATTGTTGTCATCATCCGCGAAGATATCATCTGCATCACTCACACCCAAGTCACTGGGTAATGATTTTGTTGAAGAGAGAATGCTTTTCACAATCTTATCGGCCTGTTCCAAAGTTAGGAACATATCTTGTCCATCCTCATCGAGTAGAGGCGATGATACTGGATCTTTTCGTTTCAATCGTTGTACTTCCTTCGCCTCGTCCTTCACCTTTTCTACNTAGAGGCGATGATACTGGATCTTTTCGTTTCAATCGTTGTACTTCCTTCGCCTCGTCCTTCACCTTTTCTACTTTTGATGGTGATGGAAGCTGCTTCTGACGATCCTGCAGTTGTTTCTGGCCATTGTCAATGCTGCGATTATTCGAAAAGAATATTCCACCGCCAGACAATATTGATGATGAGGAGGAGGATTTCTTGTTCCTCTTGTTCTGCCAATTTTCTGCATTCGGATCATTATCATCGTCATCGTTTCGTCTCCTTCTGTTCTTCCTCGTCTCTTCTTCATATCCCTCATCGTCTTCATCGTAGTAATCCCTCCTCGATACATTGATAATGGGAACGTTTAACTCATCATTGTAAAGAGAGTTATTGTTGTTCGTTCTTTGCCGCGCATCATTATTGACAGTTTCTTCACCCTTTCCACCACCACGTTTCTGCGACTGCAATCGTACTTGGTTGAGACGCACTTTATTCAACATTGCATCTTCTTGATTGTAACTTCTTTGTTGTCGCTGCGATTGTCGTGATGGAAGTTGTGTTTCATTGGCATCATAATCATCATTCCTTCTGGTCTGCTTCGATTTTTCCCGAGCAAGAGAATTTGTTCTGGTGGTAGTCGTACGTTTAGAAGCAGAATCGGTATTTCCAGCAACTCCCTCTTCTTCTTTGGCCCATGGATCCAATACTCTATTTGCCATTGCATTCATTTTCTTTTTGGGTTGTGGCGAAGATGAAATAGATGTGGTGGTGGTTCCAAATCGCTTTTCAAGTATAGCCTCCAATTCTTCAATGGATTTATTGGTTCGTAGTGGTGGACCTATCCGTGCATTTTCTGGGCGATTAGAGTCGGGTGTGGTTGAGGAGGTAGAAATGGTTGGAGCAGCAAAACCATCTGGTGTGTCCATACGTCTTCCTTGCTGTTTCTGTGGCGGTGAATTAGCAGGGGCATTCTTCACGGGATGAGCCTGTTGAAGAAATCGACGCTTCTTTGGCGTTGATGTTTTCTCGCTGCGCTTGCTGCCACTGCCATAGTTGACATTCTCATTGTCGGGTATTGATGATTTTGATGAGTGTGAAGCTGTTATTATTGGAGTAGTCTCTATTGTTGTTCTACCCAGCCTTTTCGTCGGAGACATCGAAAATGCAGCAACCACAACGTTAGTGCGCTGCCACAACAAAAACGATGATGCTGATGACGACGACGATGATATCAGGACGGCGATGATGGCTACCATCAGCATCGAAAGCATGATCACGGACGACGATGTCGAAGTTGTCGAGGGCGTGTCACGTGGTGATGTTGACGTTGGAAACTGTAAATCACCCGCACCTGCACTCTATGAAATGAGTCTCATATCGACGGTGAAGACGAGAGGGAAGGAGCAAGCCCGTATTCTCACCCTTCGTGACGAGAGATGCGGTGAGGGTGAAAGTGTTTGCTACGGCGGCGGCGGATGACATGGATGTGGAAGTGAAGAAAAAAAATGAGTGGTCGGCTGGTGATGGACCGTTTCCCGCCAAAATGAGAGGCGAGGTTTAATTTCCCGCCAAAATTGTGTATCTTACGACAACTTACATTCTACCTCGATACCTCTACCTACCAAGACCTATCTACCATAACTCTCCAGCCTCCTCTCTCCTCGTAATGATCATTTGGCGTTTCATACCCTCTCTCTCCAAATCTGCAAGGATCCGATGCACTCGTTCGCAACACCATCGTGCTTACTAAATCACAATTGAAGCGGAGCGATCTGGGTCTCTCCATTTATTGTTCTCAGCCCTCCACCTTCTATGAGATGATGCACTGTGTTTGAGAAGCCGATTCGTTTGCCTTTTCAATGTGTCGTAATCCAGTAGCCGTATTCTCCTTCGAATTCTCCATTTGTGTTTCAATCTGATCAATTCCCTCTTGCTGTCCATCTACCAAGTGTGCCAAATCCTGTGATGGATCCAGTGTGTGTGGCAAAAATTATTGAGGAACAAATTATTAACAGCACACACACACACATGAAAAATAAGGTCAACATCAGCACCCACCTTGTATATTTCATTCACTTGATGCATTCCCCTATGAATGTTTTTAATTTCTTCTTCTCGTTCTCGCATTATCTCCTCGTTGATTTTCTAATGTGTTGGTGTTAATGCACATTTCAAGCAACATGGGTTAGCACATAAAGTAGTAGTTTGCCGAGAGAATCTCCATATTGGTTGGCACTCACATCTTCCTGTATCTGCATTTGCCATCGCATACCACTCTCCTCCGCTGAACTTCCCTCGCCTCCCTGACTCTTCCCTCTATTCTCATCGTCTATCCGAGCACTCTCACGTTGCATTACTTCCGCCATACTCCTCTTCCGTTTGACATCCAAACACAAATTTTTGAATTGCTGTTCTACTGATCTATAATCACGATTTAGTTTGATATGAGTGGTGCGGAGAGTGGAGGCCTCATTTCGTGGTAGGGAGGCGAGACGAGTTTCGTGGGAGCGTAATTGATCTTCAATGCGGTGAGAGAGTTGGTGGAGGACGTCTACTTGTAGATTGTATCTTGAGATATTGTTTTATTTCATTGACATGAATTGCATCGATTTCCATTGTGGTGTTGTTGGTGTAATGTCATCGTTCGGAATGATTGGTTGCATGTTAGTACTAGACGAAGAATGAGCGTAGGATCAAGCAATTTATAACAATTGACTCACTGTGTTTGTAAAATAGATGTATCATTGGGTTTACCAGCATTCCTCGCCATTTTCTCAAGCAGGGCAACATTTCTTTGATATTGAACAATGGCATCGCTCACTTGCTCGTAGCCACTCAAATTTATTGCACCACTACCACCGCCACTGCCACCGACGGCTGCAGAAGTATTATTGTTCGGTGGACCCGACGCACCACCCCTGCTACCCATTCCTCTACCGGCCGCCGCCGCTGCCGATGAAAAAGCACCTGCCCCCCCAGCATTGCCAGGAGCGCGCCGTGTTCCCGGCTTGCCGACATCTTGAAATGACATGGTTGCCTTTGCTACTTCGATTACATCAAGAGATCGCTATCCAGATATCTATTTCCTTTGGTGCAGTACGCTATCGCATCGGCGAAAAGCGGGGGACGGGGACGGACAGACGTCCATAGCCCGCTGCGCGTTCCTGCCAAATTCTTGCCACGTGGAGGTCAAATCGAGTCGAGTCGTCAGGATCTCCCCGCTCGCAGACGCGCTTTCCCGCCATTTTTCCACTTCCGCTTCCGGATGCCGGATGCCTCCGACCATGGTGGGTTAATAAAGTGGAGACGATCTCTTGCTCAGTCTCTCTCTAGTGCTGTTTAAATTTAAGAACGATGGATCCACGAGAGGTGGCATTTCTTGCGTCGCAGGCGGAGCGTCTTGCTACTACCAAGTCTACCAAGGCGCAGCACGGCGCCGGCGGCGACAACGATGACGCTGACGCTGACGCTCCCGAGATAATCAGTGCCTACAAAACTGGTCAACGAAATCAGCACTCCTCTAAATTCTTTGCAGACTTTCGAAAGATATGTAGTGAATTTCAAAATGAGCTTGATTCATTGCTCCGTAGGTCATCATCTTCCGCCGGTAATGACACAACAACAATTACTTCCAATGACGAAGATGCAAAATCTTACTACGCCACCGCCTCTAAGCGTAACGAAGGTCGATTGAAATTAGACATTATTCAAAAGAATGTGCGTTTATTGCAAAATCATGTATTGTCATCCACCTCCTCTTCATCATCAACATCAAATTTACGCACCAGCAACAACGATGATGCCGGCGCCCACACAGAACAAGATGACAGTGATGCCCTACTTCAATCCATACTACAAACTCCCATGGGCGAAATTACACAAACGGACATGCGCTTACTATCCCAGGAGATTACGAGGATTATGAAATGCATAGATGAAGCACGGGGACTCATCTGTCCCAAAGAGAAGTTTGTTTTCAAACGCTACCGTGCCGCGATGGAGAAGGCGGGGGCAGCAGCAGCGCTGGATGAAGATTTAGGAGTTGGAACATCAACAAAAGAAGCATGCATGACCGATAAGATCGCTCCGGTGGAAGATGAAACAAAAGATGAGTCAGACAATCTACGATCCAAATATGGTGGTGTGGTGGAAAATCTATCCAATTGCACAATTGAAATATCTTCCGACAATACAATTCTCATTACTGAGGCGATGGCAAATAATGCTCGACTACAATATTATGCATCACCAAGATCAATCCATGCACTGCATCCGCCATCATCGTCTGCGCACGCTCATCATTCCAATCTCAATGAATCATCATCGGCATCATCCTACCTACTTCAAAATCTTCATAATGTCACCATACTCCTCCACGGCTCTCGTCCATCCATCCACCTACAAAACATTCATACATGCAAAATCTACATCACTGAACCAACCTTGGGTGCAGTCCATGTCACCAACGCTCAAAGTTCGACACTGCACTGTTCCTGTTATCAATTACGTGTCCATGATTCCAAGAATGTGCAATTCACTGTTTGGACACGGAGTGGACCGATTATTGAGGGGTGTACTGGCATGGTGTTTATGGGAAATTACTACTTGGAAAGCGAGGCATTATCCGGTAACAATAGTAATGTTTGTGGAAATGGTGGGTCTTTGGAAGCAAGCGACGGCGCCGTTGTTGTTGGGAGGAACATGTATTGGGATGTAAAGGATTTCAATTGGTTGCGTGCATTACGAAAGAGTCCAAATTTTGTGGTTGTCGACCAGGTTGTTGCGACGAAGGAGGTGAAGGTAGTTTCCGATTCTAAGGATGTCATTCCAATGAAGACTTGTGCGGAGGTAGCTATTACGATCGAAGAAGTGGATGATTCGGAGGATGAATTGTAGGATGGGTTGTACCTATGCAATCATCTGAAGAGTTGTATGTTTGACGGAAAGTTTGTCGAATTCATGAAGAATATAGATAGACTAGTAGTTAAACAAAAGAGCGTTCTTGCCCATACACGTCGACTAGCGGGTATCAAATTACTCCACATTCCACAGCCGGCATCTACTCTGCCATTGCCGGCTCGGCAGTGGCTTCAACTGCTCCCTCGGCAACTGCCTCTACAACAGGCGCTACATCTTCGCCTTCAGCACTAGCTGCGGCATCTTCAGCAGCTGCTGCAGCCGCCTCCGCTTTGGCCTTAGCAGCAGCTTCCGCAGCTGCTGCAGCCGCCTCTGCTTCGGCCTTTGCTTCGGCTTCAGCAGCAGCTGCCGCAGCGGCCTCTTCCGCCTTCGCCTCGCAATAAGCATTCTGCTTCACCCTTCTCTTCTCCATACACTTAGCATCTTTAGCAAAAGTCGCTGGCATCTCAACTCCGAACTCTTTCGCCTTTGACGAAATTCTTCTCATGCTCTTGGTGTAGATTGACGTTCCAGCTTCAGTGTTCAGAAAAGGTTCAATTTCGGCAAGAGTGGTAGAGAAATTATCTTTCGTGATGGTAGCAATAGCTTTCCTGAATGGTCCAACCTTTCCCTTCGTCGCCACACCCAATTGAGATGATGTAGGGGCCTTTGTCGAAGGCACAAATGCAGAAGCGCATGATGCTGATACAACGAGCAGGAATGTAGTAGATACCTTCATGTTGAGTTGTTTCACCGATGCGAATTATGAACTCATGGAAATGTGAATATGGCAGGCAGGGCCGTTTGCTTCCATTGCCAGCAATACATAAAAATGGTTGGCTATCAATACTCGATGAGTCATCGCATCAAGATCTCTCTTTCAACTCTACTCTATCAAAGAATACCACATCGTCGTCATCGTCATCGTCATTGTCGAGAGATACACGATGAATCATCCGAATCCGGATCTTTTGTGTCGAGTCGATGGTGACCTCGAGTCTGACTCGCGTATTTACATACGAAGGATTCAGTACAAACCATTTCAAATTCGAGAAAGCGAAATTTTAAGCCCGATGCTTAATTTGAAATCGACATACAGAGGATTCAGTACAGATCATTTCAAATTCGAGAAAGCGAGATTTACAGCGCGATATTTTTTTGAAA
>JALLBK010000492.1:0-18528 GCA_036940085.1 Discostella pseudostelligera | reverse complement strand
TCAACTTTACTAAGCAGCCTCCTCTTCTCTCCGATGAGGTCATCGCAGCCCTGGGCAATCCATTCGAACCACCCTTCGATTTGTCTGGCCGAGCCTGGTTGTTTGGATATCTCGAAACAACAATCCACGGTAATATTGAGTCTTCGACAATGCTCAAGTGGAAGGCGGTAATCAACGACAGCATCGATGCGTATGCTACTATTCATCTTCGCCGTACATCCAGGCAAGCAACCGACCGCATCAAAAAGGAACTCCGTCGTCAAATTTTATCAATTCGAGAGAGGTTTGGTGATGGTGAAGTCACTTGGAGTCGGCACCATACGATTGATCTCGATTGATAGTCTCCCGTCAAATATCTTTCCACGTGTAAGTTCGATTAGTCGAGTCGTCTTCCCTCCACGTGTAAGTTTGTTTAGTCGAGTCGTCCCCTCCCGCCAAATATGTATCTTTCCACGTGTACCTATGTTGATTAGTCGAGTCGTCATCTCCCGCCAAATCATCACCTCTTCTCCCGCCACATTATGCCAATGGCGACAAAGAACAAAGAAGTATGAGACACAGGCTCATTCAAAAAGCGAGAAAGCGCTTCTTGTTTAAATGAGGTAGTTATGAATTCCTACATTGATGCATCGCTTGAAATTTGAGAAAGAGAAAGTGCTTCAAAATCGAGAAATAATTGGAATTCATTTTGCCTCCCCACATCGTCTCCATGCATTTTCGTGGGCCGAGCAAGCAAGACAACATGAGCAATCACAAGAAGCATGCATTCCCCCAGCGAAAAACGCAGAACACCATGACGAGACGGAAATGAAGTAGTATTGTACTGTTACGCAGCAATAGTAGTCGCCACATCGCCGTCCGCCTCACACTTCGTCGTCGCATTGCATGAAAGATCCCGCATCGCATCAACTCAAGCTCCAGGTTCGTAAAGGGGCGTAGTAGCACGAGATTATTTGCTGTGGTTGCATCATGGGTGACACCATCTCAAGCCTCGTCTTCCGCCCACCCAAGCCCACGCCAATCCATCCCTCGGATTTCTTCTATCTGGATGTTGATGTCCAATCGCCATTGTGCACGCATAAATCTTACCGTCGGCCTGAAACTGGTGTTGGTGGCGGCGGCGGTGGTAGGAATGTTGACGGTGGCAGTACTAGCGCAAGTAGTAATGGCAGTAGCAGCGGCTGTGGCATATTTGACGATGACGACGCGATTGCATCCCACCTGAGCGGTGGCAGTGGCTGCCTCGGCGGCTCGATATGTCTCGATAACAATGGTGAATCCGACTTGGCAAGTTTGGATGCCAACTACTTGAAGAAGAAACACCATCGTGGATCTCGAGGACGATGCTCTCCTACTTACATCGACATCGATAGTCACATCATCACCAACAACGACAATTCGAATGCCTACGATGATAACGATGACGCTCCGAAGAATGTACGAAATGGACAAGTTTACAAAATTCCCGCCTTCTTCATCCGCCGACGCAATGCTACGCAAACTATACTCTTTAGCCATGGTAATGCCGAAGATTTGGGGATGATGTACCCCCGGATGAAGGACTTGGCTTTGGTTTTGGGCGTGAACGTGCTGGCATATGAGTACACGGGGTATGGATTGAGCATACCCGGACCGACTACGAGGGGGAATACTAACGGATGCGGTTGTACAGATGATGAGAACGAGAACTGTACTGAAGGACAACGACGACGAGGAATAAAATCTCGAGGAATGGGTAGTGGAAGCAGCCATGAGGAGCCAAGTGAGAATATGACCTACCGCAACATCGAGGCAGCATATCGATACCTCACGCAAGATCGCAAAATACCACCCCAGCAAATTATACTATACGGTCGATCTCTCGGGAGTGGTCCATCGTGTTATTTGGCGGCTAAAACAGCATTGAGTGGTAACTCCGTTGGTGGACTGGTGCTGCATTCACCATTTCTGAGTGTGTACAAGGTCGTTGCCGATTTGAATGGATTCGACTTGAGTTTGGTTGGTGATTTATTTCACAATGAGAGGCGCGCAAAGAACATTCGATGTCCGACACTCATCATCCATGGGTAAGTTGGCTGTTGTTCGCAGGTTTTTGCATGAATTCAATTCGAGCTAACATAATTTATTTGCATCATACCATAGGCGGGAGGATGAAGTCGTTCCCTTTTGGCATGCACCAAGGCTGCTGGCGACGATACCACCAGAATTTTGTTTTCAGCCTTTTTATGTCGACGGTCTGGGGCACAATCATATCGAAAGTCAGTGTCGTGATCAGTTCATCAGAGTGATGATCAGCTTTCTCAATGGAGTGCGGAATGTAAATAGCGTCCGTGGAGAGGATTCGATGCGGTCATCTGCAAATTATGATATCAACAGAGTAGGAGCATGTCGGGGTCCGGCACCAATACCAATCCAAGAGCGTGCATCTTCCATGGAAGCAAAGGAGAATCATCCGTTTTTCTACGTGAACAGGACATGGCTACGTCATGCTCAAGTGATAATAAAGGAGGTCTTCTTCTCGGATCTTGGAGGAATGTGTCACGTTCACAATAGTGTGAGCCATGAAGGCAATGATGGCCCATGGAAAGGATCCTCAACCACCAGCCGATCATCCTCCACAAGCCGATCATCCTATTTGTCGGATGCTAGAGACGGCGAGAATGAGTTTTCTCCGTGGACAAGCGTCGGCGTCGGCGGCTCAAATCATTCCAGACAATCTCCTCGAAATGTACAGCATCAAATACTACAACAGCAACAGAGGCAAGGACGTACGCCGTCAGAGAAGATCCTAACACCTAGATCCAACGGCACCAATAACAGTCACCACAAGTCCCAATCTCTGAAACCTTGATAATGGGCGAAAACATCAGCAGCAGATTCGGCGTAACAGTACTAGTGAGATGAGGATTTCGTCTCCAAGATCACATGTATCCCCTGAGCAGAAGCAGGTATTGTCAGTTAGTGGTAATATGATCAAGCAGAGAGCGGCTTATCAACGGCGCTCGAATTGCTAAATAAATAGAAGCACGTCCGACACAGATCGACGGTAGATAGGCCCAAATCTATCGGAGGCTATTCTCGAAGCTCAGGAGCTCATCTGAGCCGCGCTTGGTCTGTTCTACATACGATGAGGCTCAGATGAGCTCTTGAGCTTCAAAAATAGCCTCCGATAGGCTTGCCCCATAGTAGATAGGTCATCGGATGGAAACAATGGTGTGCTGTACAAATAAGATTACGCTAAACCATTAATAGTATTCTAGACGGAAATGCTCCTCACGTATGCAATTCGGAGCTCCACCCGCTTAATGACCTCCAGTGCACCTGACACGTCGTTATCGCTCCTGCGGAGTTGAATCTTTGATCGTAGCAATTGATCGTCTAATGTGACCAACTGAGCAACATACCCGAGCAGAGGATGCGGATGACCCGAAACACCCAAGGCAGTAAAAACATTCAGGATATAGTTCATATCCGCCGCCAGGTGCTCTGCTCCTTTCCGTCCGAGACGGGGTATTCTCATGGTTCTCTCCAACAGTCGTCCCGTGACAGCCAAACCCACTACATCCAGCCATTGGTTGCAAAAAGCTGCACTGGCCCGTGCATCTGCATCTTCTTCCTCATCACCGTCCTCACCATCCTTTTGATCCCTTGCACCTTCCTCTAGTGCCTCGTGATCATCGAACCCATCATCCAAAAAGTATCTTTGCAGGCCTACTCCTCTCATTAGTGTCTCAAGGAATGATTTTCCATCTTCAGAAAAGGAGCACCCCGCAGCTGCTACAAATTCCTTCCATGGATACACCGCCACCTCCATCACACCTGTCATGACCTCATTCGCAAGTCCCAAGGCATCGGCATCCGAAGCAAATGGCTCCAAAGCCTGGACTAATGCAAGCATGTGCTCGCCAACCTGTGTAATGAATGGCTGAGGGAGAATGCCGTAGGATTCTTCCACCCCATCGCTTCCTCCCCCATCTTGTTTCCACACCGGCAACGCCGAGATGCCACGCAGATGTCGTTCGGGTATGGCAGAGCAAACCTCAAAGACGAGTGAGAGGCAACTTCGCGCGAGACGAGCTGTCGAGTCAAGCGCAGTTGGGAACAGGGCTGGAGGATTGGATCCACAAAGTCGACGCAGTTGCACAACCGACAATGGAATCTTGCCGCCAGCAACATCAATAGAGGTCGGAGTTGGGTCGCAGGCCTCCTTGGCGAGCATGGCGCGGATTTGGGACGGCGTGAGCCCATCAGGAATTGTAGCCGTATCATCATTCAATACAGACTCCGTCATTTCTTTCGATAGCATCATCAGACGATCTCTGACAGAAGATTCAAATGAACGCAAGTTCCGTTTGAACATCCCGGCGATTCGTAATATTTCAAGAGCACAGTTGACGTGCTGTTCGTCAAATTCGGGGCCACTACTGTTGGAGGCATTTGTAGATAATGTTCCCATCGCAATTGCAAGTTCGGCAGCGTGATTCGAGATGAGTTTGTCGACAGATGTTAGCGTAGCGGGGGCATTGTAACCACTATTGAGGAGTTCAAAGCGGTTGATGGCGGCTAAAGTAGAGAAGAGGGGCCAGCAAAATAGTAAGACGACAGCGACACAACAACAATAAAGTAATCCATACTCCATCGTCCTCACCTTCTGCCAAAGGAAAAATGAACGGGGCCAAATATCCAAATCTCTCGGCGGCGTCTTCGAAATTCACCACGCCGCGCACGTCCTTAGCAACCATAGTCGCCAATTCACCCATAGGATCACGTTCAGCATCAGCCAGAGAGCGTTGATACGGTACAAAGGGCGACGCAATAAGGAGAAACGACGAGCGGATAAGACGCAACGCTTCGTTCTTGTCGCCACCAGCACTACTACCCTTGTCTTTCAAAGAGTTGACATCCCACGCCTCCATTTGATCGTATGCCAATGAGAGGAATCGGACAGTTGATTCGTACGCAGCAGCAATAGACTCCATTCCCCCAACACCACCGTCAACACCTCCACTCCCAATCGAAGAAAGTCCCTTACCAGGAGCGGGGCATAAACTCCCCAATCTTTTCCCGAAAGAGGCAACGATTGGCCTGAAACACTCCAATAACACCCGCGCCACGACGGATGACGATAAGTCTGCACCAAACACCGACCTTGCTTGTGCCCTCTCCTTCGCTAATAGTTCCAATACAGCATCGAAGAATGTGGGTAGAAATTCGATGAATTGCTTGGCAGTTGGTGCGGCTGTTGTGTGATGAGATTTTGCAGTGTGGGTGTTGGGAGAGGTAGAGTCAACAACATCATCGTCGTCCTCGTTAAAATCAAAATCCTCCACTTCACCATCTTTCACTGCGTCATCACTGCTCCTCTTCTCCTCATTACTTCCATCGTTGTCATTCTCCACTGCCCGTCTCTTCGAATTGCCAACTGTCCTACCACCTCCTCCACCAAAACTAAACCAAAGTGCATGAATCTCCGCCGGTCTCATCCTCACATATTCCTCTCGCAAAGTCTCCATCCTACCCAACGAACTATACATCTCCACACACTGCCGCAATGGTCCAAGACGTGTTTCCATATTCCCCAAAGCATGATGCAATCGTGGCCGTAGCATAGCCTCGATTTGACTTCGTAACTTTCGTAGGGAGACATCCCGTTCCTCCCGTCCACCGGGAACACAATGCAATGCACGAGCCCCGGCCTCAAGACATACTAGTGCCTCGACAGCCCCCAATAGATCGGGGGGATTGGCAGCTAGTAATGCTGGGACAGAATCCATGGTGTCATCCCATCCGGAAGCTGCGGCTAGTATGGATCGGGTGGAGGTCAGATGAGTTCGTAATGTGAGGAGGGTGCGCAATGTGGCCAATGGATTTGCAGTGTTATTGCTGTTGCTCTTGCCAACATCCTCCATCAATTCCTCAATTGTAGTATTCTTCTTCTCTTCCTGATCATGTAATAACATTCCCCTCACATCCATTTCCATCCCCTCCAAACCCGAACGTAATCTGGTAATATCGGCCGCACACCGGGGAATAATTGCATGCAACTCCGCACCAATGCGACTGATTTCATCGTGACAGGAGCGAGTTCGCATTTGTAATTGGAGGGCGGTGGAGGCCATGCGACGTTCGAAGATTTGATATTCGTCTGTGATAGTAGCATCTGTATTAGTATTGTTGCTGCAGCTGGGCGTGGAGTCAGCGGCGACAGTGTCGGTGGATAATGCCAGATTAAGATACTGTGCCGCGGAAAAATTATCGGGCGAGGATAGGAGAGCTGATAGGCGCTCTTCAAGATTATTGATGGTGTCAGTGTTGTTTGTGTTGGTGGTCATGGTGGAATTGGAGGCGACGGCCGGCGGCAGTTCTCAGACGATTGCTAAAGATGAGAGTACTACTTGTGCTACCTACTTGCTGCTGCTGCTGCTGCTGATTGTGTAGAGATCGAGCTTACACCTTTTCTCTATTCACAGCTTCAACCACCGTAGTTGTAGAACTGCCTACCCTACCAGCTTAGAGTGAGGTTCATATCTAGTGGATGATGTTGTCGGCAACCATGACCATGACCATGCATGGTCGTCGACTGCTATGCTGCATTTTTCTTGCTGCAAGCGAAGCAAAGGTAGAGAAAGATAGCAACAGATTTGGCGGGACAGACTGAGAGAGAGTCGTCATCAACGGACAGACACGAAAGATTCGGCGTCACATCTTCCCGCCAAAATCAATACCGACGTCATCTCCGTCCTCACTCCACACCCGCTCATCTTCCATCGCGCCCATGAAACAGAACTTTTAATTTCCACCTCCACCATCACCGGCAATGACGGCAATAACCACCTCTCTGATGATGAAGTTCCAAGCAAAGTTAATCCTACTACAATTACTTCTACTATCGACATGGTGTTGCGACAAGGCGCAGTCTTTTGCGTTGTCGCCGCATCATTCTTCGATCAGCAGTGGACGTCGTCGTCGTTTTCATCATCGTCGTCGTCGTCGCCAGGTTCGCATTGCCACCCCATCTCCATCAACGACGACGCTCAACTATCGTTCCGATTCCGATCTACCTGATGACTCCCCCTCTTTGCCTTCGTCCAATCTGCCCCAAACGACAAAGAAAAGCGGTGGTAGCGACAAGAACAACAATGAAGCGCAGAAAGAAAAACAACGACAAAAGAATCGTCGTGGTCCACCAATACGACGATCGTTTTTGCATCAGCTGGATCGATTTCTAACCGAGTTGCAAGGTACGGTGTGTTCAAGTGCTGCCAGTAATTTTCTTTCATGATATTGTGAATTGTCGTTTCTTTGCTATTTGTTCTTTCAAACTCTCTCTCTCCATATTTGTATGCAGGAACGGACGACCACCTTCGCAAAAATACATTCCTCACTGGGAACTTTGCACCCGTTTCGAAAGAGCATGTGTCATTACATGTCGAGGTGGTGGAAGGATCGATACCAACGAATTTGAATGGTGCCTTTTGTCGGAATGGTCCTAATCCTATCCGTGATGTGCAGAAGAAACGATACCATTGGTTTGACGGACGTGAGTGTTGATGCATTGCTTCCTTTCACTATTCTGTTTTTGGCGCTGAACACTTCACTTGTTGTTGATTGTCATATTTTTGCATGCGCTCATCTCCTACGTTGAAACCTGCAGATGCCATGCTGGTACGACCACATTCATTTAGCTCACATTACTCAACTTATTTCATGCATAAACCTTTCGTCTCACACTGCAATGTCATGCGCACACATCATATCAGCACACGCTAATGTTCAAGAATGGAGAGGTACGCTACACCAACCAATTCATTCCATCGCCGCGCTTTTCCATCGAGCAAGAACTGGGAGAAGAGTACTTCCCTACGATCGGAGAGTATAAGGGAATGTTAGGTCTATTGAAATTGAGTTTCCATGCTCAATTGGTCAAGGAGAAAATCAAGGATTTGAAGACGGTACGTGAGAGGAACAACGCCCGGCTTCATTACACGACATTTACTTACCTATCCTATCACCTCACAGGTCGCACCGCCAAATACAAATATCATGATGTACAACAAGAAGCTCTATTGTCTGCATGAAGCCAACCTACCCATGGAGTGCAGGATGCATCCAGATGGTCGATTAGAATACATCGGGTATGAGACATTTGGCGGTGTTCTGGACTACCCCGTGTCGGCACATCCTGTTCGAGATGGGAACGACTTGCTATTTCACTCGTACACCGTCGACGAAGAGGTGAGTTTACTGCATCACATAATGCACCTCTTCAATGATGCAATTCTAAGATGCATGTTCCACCTCTCCCACACATTCTCTTTTCTGTTGCAATTTGTGTTTGAATATTAGCTCATCAAGGAACACGGAACGATGAAAGTTGGCCGATATAACTATCAGACTGCATCGGTGGATACCTACCTTGTACCGACGCCTACCAAAAACCATGTGTCCTTTGCGCACAGCCTCATACATACCGATAACTTTATTATTGTTTGGGATTGCAGTGTCCATTTCCGAACGGATGCGCTGTGAGTATCTCTCTTTGAAATCGCTTCATATTTTGATCCTCGAAGTCTTCTCATCAACGTTGTCTACGCATGATTTTGATAGCTTCATGGGAGGTTCTTTTTTCAGAAACATCCACGACTTTACATTGAAATTTGGGCTGATCCCAAAGGATGCAACGTCTCGTGAGGATGTAATTTGGATCGACTCGGGTGAAGTGGGAGCAATTGTTCACCCTTTGCATGGTAAGTGCGCAGTATCGTCGTGACGCCTACTCTGACTCCTCGCCTCATATCTGCACTACTTGTGGCATCTCCTTTATCTCGCACTGACATTCGTCTTTTACGTACCAATCACGTCATGTACACATCCGCTCGGCACAATCGTCGCTGCTAAGCATGGGAGGAGGTGGTTGAAGTAGATGAACTTGGCGAAGCTCGCATCGTCATCAAGCTTTGGACTCCTTTCTGCAAAGACCTGGAACTAGACTTGGAGAAGTCCAATATATTTCATATGATGGAGTTCAAAATTGATCCACATGCCCGAACAGTCACAAAGGAAGTTATCGATGATACCATCAATTCTGAATTCGCCACCATGCCTCCAATTCCGTCTCAATCGACATCCTTAACGGAATCACTTGCCAATGAACGATCAACCTCTCTATCAACCCACAAACGTTGCGGATTCACAGCGATTTTTGGTGATGGAGGTAGTTTCATTGGGTGGGCGAAATGGGATATGGTGTCGCGAAGCTTGCACAGTACTGTGTACTATGGGCCGCATGAATCGGGTGGCGAACCAATTGTAGTGCGGGCGACGAAACAAATCGTCAAGGAGGACAATGGTAGCGGCACTGAAGAGGAGACCATGTACGTCGGATCCTACGTTTACAATGAGGAGGAGAACCAAAGTTACTTCCTTCTCTTTGATGGAGAGACGAACCGCCAAATATGCCGCCTAAAGATGCCGCAACGCGTACCATTTGGATTTCATGGGCAATTTATCTCCGGGGAGGAGTTAGAATTTCACTATCGACATCACCAAGAAATTGACAAGCAGGCCAATTCGAGTTGTCCGATTCAATGGATCCGCTTTTTCATTAGAGATATTATCCTTGACTTCACGCAGCAATTGATGGGGGGTGCGCACCATAGTGCGTAGTAGGTGCATGTCATGGTTCGAGAGGAATGTTGTTGTTGCTGCTTGTTGTTTTTGTGTCGTCAGCTGACGTTCGTGCGCTGTGTATCATAGAGAGGAATAAGTACGAAATTAATGCACCTTTTTAGCGACGTTACGCGAACCGCGCCAAATTTTTGGGTGGCACAAGAGAGGCCAAAAAGCTGCTGCAGACTCTTCCATTCATCATTCATTTCATTGCCTGCACCGTGATAGGCGATAGTGATACAATAAATCAACTTCTTCAAAGATCAGATCATTGGATGCGACCGGGGGTCACCATCGCTTCGGACGAGGAAGGAAACAACACCACTTACTGAGCCTGAAACGAATCATTTTCTAATTGATGATCAAACGAACTTCCCCGCGAGGAAGTGCATCGATGAGTAGGAAACGAGATCTGCCCTCAGCTGAATCTGCTGCACATCACACGACGCCATTATTTCTATCCGAATCTGCATATGACACTGCATGGGATTATGATCGTAAAATCTGTAGTAATATCACAAGCAAATCATTACACTACCCATCGCCAAATAATAAGATTGACGGTCGGGTCGCGACTGGTGCAGCGACGGTGTCACCCTTTTCCCATCGAGTTATGCCGGGCGAAACAAGCGACATTCCACTCATCACATCCCCTCCACTCTCTCCGGTGCCAGAAGAACCGGATAGTAGTAATTTCCAATTTTCTCAATCATCAAATACGAGCACATTAACTTTTGACTGCAACAATGCTGCTTCCGATTCGAACTGCAGTATGGAGATGAGTGGGGAAGAATCCCTTGGCGCCATTACTAGTGGGGGCAACGCCAGGACTGGGACCATGATCGGAAATGTCATTCACAGTGTCGTAGGTTGCAGCGTAGGGGGTAGATCGAGTTTCATCACTTCGGGAAGTCTTCAATTGAATGATATCGAGGTTGGAATGCAATCTCCCGAAAAGGACGAGTGTTTGTATCCGCCCATGAAACGTTCCCGATTGGATTATGGACCACATGTTTTGTCACAATCCAGCAACGATTATGCTATGTCTTCGTCTTCACCTGCACCGATGATTGTAAAGGCTTGCAAAACCGCACGTAAGATATCGGGCACCAAGAAATCCAAAATGAATACAGACAAATATGATTTCTGCTGCCATGTATGTTTCCTTGGGGCTGCCGACGGGAAGAGCTCAAGTTTTGCTACAACGGTCAGTTCAGATGGTTCATCAGTGCCTGAACGTCATTCTCTCTTGGCGTACTTTCAACCTACGAAGCGAAAAATGACTCCCAGCTCTCAGCATCACCAACCGACGAATTCTCTTCATAGTTTTCAATCTTCGCTGCCAACCTCCCTGAACCTACATCCTTGCCGGTACTGTGATAAACCAACATGCATAACATGTACGAGACAGTGTGAGCAGTGTCTAAATCGATTCTGTACGTTTTGCACCAAGGTGGATTACGATATTAGTATCGTTGAGAGGATTTTGTGCTTTGAATGTGATGAACATCATGGTAAGGATACTCATGGGTATCGTTTTGTTCGAAGAAGAGATGACAAAGAGAGTAGTTGCATGATGGATATCTAAGGGATGTTCTCTGCTTTGCTGTGCGATTGATGCATCTTTTGCACATACGCAGACAGAGAGTGGATGATGGATGAGGCTGCTGTACAATAGCTTCGATGGGCTCTATCTACAAAACAGCAATATCATTAAGACAACACAAATAAAGCCATCTAGCCGCCTCATTCTTCATCTCTTCGTCAAGAAGTTCCGACACTTCCGACACCCTCAACGTGGAGGCTCTTTTCTCCACGTGGAGGTGAATTTGTCTGCAGTTCTTTTCGCGCCATTTTCGTGAAATTCGTAGGTAGGAATTGGTTGTTTATTTGAATTTAGAAACGAGAAACATTGATGCCTCTTTTTGCGCGATGATTTGGAGATTTCATCCCACCAACTACTCGCAACTCGCAGCCAACGATGACGATGGCGGGCAGTATGATGTAGTCACAATAGTACCATAGCACTCCTATCAAGCACCGACGCTGCTACTTCACTACCATAGCACAGCCATCTTCCCGATACTGATAAACGACTTTCGTCATCATTATGTCACCACACGTCCGCTGGCGTAATTCTCCGCCCAGCCCTGACACACCATCGCCAGCACTGCCGATGCCGATGAGACGAAATGCCAATGCCAATGGATTAACTGTCATCACTTCATCGTCGAGCTTTGACGATTTGCAAAGTCTGACCTCACAATCGTTACACCAGGCATTGCATCCACAACATGCACAGACCACTCCGTCAAAAATATTTGACAGGCACACTCAAGTACCAAAGATATCCAAAATATTATCTCTGCCTAAGCTACGCCTTTCCACAGTATTTGTTATGGGACGCGAAATGATCATGAAAGCCAAACTCTCTACATGGTTTGTCCTGGGGACAATGTTTGCCATCGGAATAATGCAGAGACTGCATAATTTTGCTGATATCTATTCTACACCTACACAGAATAGTGTCCAAGGGACACATAACGAGAACTGGGATGCACCATCACATGACAACAATTTTCTACGTAGAAATAGTGCTAGAGGTGCGGCAAGTGTAAGACATCCGAGAGTTACACATGCAGCTGCATCCATCAGTTATGCCAACAATAATTCAGATGAATCATTTTTCGGCTGTTTGGGGAGATTGCTTTGCGGAATGTTTCATCTCGGTAGACGGAAAAGTATCAATGATCCAATGTTGCACCACGATGGCTGGAAACCGGAAGCGAGACCTTACTTCAACAGCGATAATGACTGGGATATTCAAAGTATCCAAGACGAGAAAGACAACGAACCAGATGATCAACAATGCGTGCCCATGGCACAGTGGCAAACTACGAGCTATCCCAATTGCAATACTGTGCATGAGATCGATTTAGTTCTGTCGTCTGGAATGTCACTCACATATCCCAGAGTGAAGCCAGAGCCACACCATCGCCGGGCAATTACCTCCCATCCACCAATACTACGTGCATATATGGAAGATCTATTGCATAGATATCCAAATAGTAGAAAACATAATGCAAAAATGAATGCCATGGGCGTGGTGCGCGAAGAGAACATCATGTTCTTGGGACAGGGTTGGTTTCGTTCGGCGTGGAAGATGGTTGTGGATCAGATACCAGAATACGATGAGGATGAAGGAGAATGGGTCTACGAGGAGTCGGTGGTGTTGAAAACTTTGAGGTATGTGTGCATTAATCTTTTGTGTTATTTATGTGTCAGTCTTGCAACCGCAGATATTCAACCTCATGCTTCGACTCATGCTCCTCAGGATTGAAAGAGAATTCATCGAAGAATACTATGAACTCCATCGCCGCGACGCTCTTGCTATGGAGAGGCTCACATTCTCACCATATGTATTAGATATATATGGATATTGTGGCCAAAGTGCCATCAATGAGCTCGCAAATTTTGGTATTGAAGGAATGTCCAGCTTGGAAAAAATTGCTCGGTCATTCCGAGGAATGGATGATATTGAGCCAGTCAGTAAGATTAAACTGCAGCTGGCTTCAATGGTAAGCGTTCAAGAACATGTATACGTTTGAACTTCCCATTCAAAGCTTTTATCAACACCTCTAACCCATCAACACTCTCATAGGTGGCCGCGGGGGTCTCACACATGCATAGTATTGATTATCCGGATTTCCCTGAATTAGAATCGGAAGATTCGGGTGATGATGATGATGACGGCAGCATACCAAAATCACTCTACAAGACTTATGATGGCGTGGGAAAGATAACCAGCAATGCCACATTGGTACACTACGACTTGAATCCACGCAACATTGCCGTAGTAAAACGTGGCAAGCCAAAACTTAATGATTTCAATGTTGCAGAGTTCATGACATGGGATACTAAAAACAATAGAACATGCGGTTTCAAGGGTCGGTTTCGAGAGCCGTGGTGGAGAGCTCCCGAGGAGATGCATTTCCACATGAGTAACTATACCAACCCTGCACCGCTGACGGAGAAGATTGACATATATTCACTAGGGAATATCCTCTGGGACATATTAACAACTCATTCCCCTCGAGGAAAGATGACCAAGGACCTAGAATCCAAGTATCGGCCGAAAGTGGCACGAGGAGATCTGCCAGAGTGGCCGGAGGATTTTAACCAGACAAAGCTTACGACAGATCCAGCATTACTCGCCATCCACAAGGCCATGCTAAAGTGCCTGAGAGCAAATCCACAGGACCGGCCGACTGCTGGTGAAATTGCAGCTGAGTTAGCCGATGCAATAGAAAATTTGCCCGAAGGATTCGGAGATAAAGAAAAATGGAAGGCGATGATGAATGCGAGAAATAATATTACAAGCGATGAAACTGATTGATATGGTGTGTAACCATTGATGAATTAACTTGCTTGGAACAGTACTATTTGTTTGGAATAAATACAATAGAACAATATAAGAAGCGCCAAATCTACAAATGACTCATTGGCACTGGTTCTCTAGCAGGCGCGCCATATAATCGCACCCTTGAAATTCCACCATCGGGCGTAATGCTAATTCGTACGTGAGTTACTCCCCGTTGTCCATTCACAATGTGACCACGTTCACGTAAAAATTCATGCTCGGCATCCGCTGTCAAGTGCGTGCGCTTCACAAGCGGAAACCATTGGATAGACCCATTGTTGTCAGAGTCGTCATCTATTCCTGCCGACTTGCAAACATCATCATCCGACACAACCCTATTGTCGGAATTTGCACAGCATCCATCGATGGTTACACTCTCTGGAAAATTACCTTTAAAATGACGAGTATCCACAATAATACGAGCAATTCCTTCGTTGTCTTTTGCACCACCACGCCCTAGTTTGATAACACACCAATCTTTCAAGTGAGTATCCTGCAAACGCGTAATTGGATCTTGCACAACAATGGATGGACGGTTGGGATGTCGGGCTGTCTCCCATCCATCGCCCATATCTTTACCAGGATAGGGTCGTAGTAGATTCGATGGTACCCCATAATGCTTGTTGGAGCAGGCCAATCCAAGTCCACCGTACAGTTCGGAGGATAATTCAATGTATGGATAAGTAGTTTGGGCACTTGGTGGAGGGTGGGGTAAGGAATGTGGATGAATTGTTGGTCCCGCAGCATTGTCGGCAGCTCCAGAAGTCTTTGCACTACTTCCTTCATCACGAGAATGGACGCATGGATGACCAAACACCTTAATTCTGGCCACGCCTCCATCGGGGTAGTAATTCAATTTCAAGTGTGTCACTCCACCCAATAACTCAATTTGTCGCTTAACCTCATCCATTATCTCAAAGGTATGATATCGACTTGTCTCGTAGCCAGGTCGCAATGGTGTCGTTGGTAATATCGTTATCCATTCTCCGTTGGAATTGTGATTATTACTTGGTAGTCGTCTTGCTACGGATTGACATGCTTGTAATGCTCGCGCAATTGCAGTGGGAGATTGGCCCATACCACGCACACCCTTTCCCTCTGGACCGCGTGCCAGTCGAGTTGTTGCACCAGGCATCCAATTGTAGAGATAGTCGTCAGCGTCGTCGACATCGGTGGACGGTCGTATCACTCTCATAGCCTCAATAGACACACGTGGCGCTTGATTGCCAGTAAAATAAGCAGTGTCCAACTCGATGTGCGAAAGCATGTAGGTTCGATCATCCAACAAATGACCATTGTCATTACACGATCCTGAACATAGTTTAATAATACACCAATCATGCCCCGCCGTTCGACGTCGACGAGTCTCCCAGCCGTCCATCACCTTGCCCTGTTCGCAGAACAGGTCCGGTACAAATGTCGGTGGGGTGTCATTGAGAAGATTTTCGGCGGTGGCGAACCATTCGTCGGTGGCAAAAAGGATGGATGCGCGATTGTTTAGGGAGATGAGATTGATGAGCTCTTGATTGGTGGGAGTAGCGGCGCTGTTGCTTGAGCTAGGGGATGCTGCGGCCGCCATGGTCGTCGTCTCTTCGACTTCGAATTCGAAGTCCTTGAACTTCGAACTTCGCCTCGAAACCACACCATCGACCTCACAAAATCGGTAATGACCATGGCCAAAATCCGCTCGTAGCGTTTCGGCTTTTGTAGCGAACAGCGGCCAGAGGAATACATTATCGCCAAGATACGAGCACGTTCTTCTTTTTGGCGCGAACGAGGTTTGGGACGTTCTACAGGTTCCTCTGTGCATTTGTATGGCAGGATCGGCAGCCGGATCTTCCACCACTCAAACAAAAATCCAGCCATCGCTTTCGGCCATGTTGCGTCAATCAAGCCCAAAATAATTTGCCCCTCGCCATCGTCGTTCACCCACCCGTCCTATCTCCATTCTAAAGACTTTACTTCATCGATAATCATTCAACCATGGCTTCGTTTAAGGACCTTGTAAGTCTACGACATGTGCATTGTTCCAGTTGCCGCATATGTGATCACTTGGCAGGCGGCATCGTCAAGAAGTGTCACGTGCCGCGCCGTCAATGTCACTGTCACCGTCTCTACTCTCAGATTCGACGACGCCTCCTAACATTATCTTTGTCATCTCTTTCTACCATCACAGGAATTCACCGGCCTCAAATCTCTGGAGGAGCATGATCCCAAACTTCATGATCTCATCGAGCAGGAGAAATTTCGTCAATACACCTCCCTCGAACTAATTGCGTCCGAAAACTTCACATCGCGTGCCGTAATGGAATGCCTTGGTTCCGCACTCACCAACAAATATTCCGAGGGACTACCCCACGCTCGATACTACGGTGGTAATGAAATTGTCGATCAGGTCGAGGAATTGTGTCAGACCCGTGCCTTGGAGGCCTATGGTCTCGATCCAGCCAAGTGGGGTGTGAATGTTCAACCCTACTCCGGCTCGCCTGCCAACTTTGCGGTATACACTGCCCTATTGCGTCCACATGATCGCATCATGGGTTTGGATTTACCCAGTGGTGGACATTTAACTCATGGTTTCTACACTTGGTCAAAGAAGGAGGGGACACGAAAGGCTGTCTCGGCCACATCGGTTTACTTTGAATCTCTCCCCTATCAGGTCGATCCGGTTACCGGCATTGTGAACTACGATCAGCTCGAACGTGATGCGGCCCTCTTCAAGCCTGCCATGATCATTTGTGGTGGATCGGCTTATCCTCGTGATTGGGACTATGCGCGCTTTCGCAAAATTGCCGATGATAATGGTGCACTTCTCCTCATGGACATGGCGCACATTTCGGGATTGGTGGCTACCAACGAGCAGGCGTCGCCCTTTGAATTATGCGACGTCGTGACTACCACTACACACAAATCGCTCCGTGGTCCACGCGCTGGTATGATCTTCTTCCGTAAGGATGAGCGTGGATTTGAGGGTAAGATCAACCAGGCGGTATTTCCCGCATTGCAGGGTGGACCCCATGAGCATCAGATTGCCGGCGTGGCGACACAACTGTTGGAGGTGATGACACCGGAGTTTCACACCTACGCACAGCAGGTGAAGAAGAATGCAGCGGCATTGGGTGCCAAGTTGGTTAGTTTGGGATATACCTTGGCAACCGGAGGCACTGACAATCACTTGGTGTTGTGGGATTTGAAGCCGCAGAAGATTACGGGAAGTAAGTTCGAGAAGGTATGCGATGCTGTGGCAATTACTCTGAATAAGAACTGCGTTCCCGGAGATAGATCGGCGGTAACTCCCGGAGGCGTGCGCATTGGTGCTCCTGCCATGACAACTCGAAAGTTTGTCGAGGAGGACTTTGAACAAATAGCGCTGTTCTTGCATGAGGCACTCTTGATTGCGTTGAAGATTCAGGAGAAGAGTGGACCTATGCTCAAGGACTTTGTTGCGGCGTTGGATGGGGATGAGGAGGCTGCTGCCTTGAAGAAGAAGGTGAATGAGTTCGCGGTTCGTTTTCCCATGCCTGGATTCGATCCTAAGGAGATGAAGTACAAGCTTTGAGAGATGAGTAAGTTGAGCTTTGGGGAAACAATCGTCTGATATTTCTCTGTTTGTCATTGTAAGTGATGGTAAGAGAGGCAGTATAGCTTCAACAGTTGTAACGAGGAAAGACGTCAACTTTAAATGGGGGTAGGTACATATCACGAATAATTCGTTAAAGTTTGGATTGGATCACTTTGTCGCCGGCTCGAGAACACAAAATATAATGCTCTTATGAAACACACAGAAATAACCAATGAAACTGCAGAAATAGAGAGGCCGCATATCATTTAATTTCTTTCAGTTTCACAGTGAAATGCAAATCTGCATTGGGTGGGATCTCCGGCAATGCACCTCTCTTTCCATAACCCAATTTAGACGGAATAAACAACGATCTCTTTCCACCCGCTTTCATGCCTACAATTCCCTGATCCCAACCTTTGATAACCTCTCCAGCTCCCAAAGTGAATTCAAATCTATTGGACGAATCGAAAACACTCCCATCATCGAGCTTCCCTTCATATTTCATCACCACCGAATCACCCACTTCTGCTGCAGGTCCACTGCCCTCCTTTAGATCTTCAATTTTAATCGATGCCTCCTTTGGCAAATCTGGCATAGGATCTCCCGCTACCCGAAAGCTTTGGCCCGTCTGTACCAATTTCCCTTTCTCGACGCCCTTTTTGAACGCAGTCTTTAATGGTGCCGACTTGGATACATCAATGTCGAATTCCGATTGAAGGTACTTCACGATGGCTGTTCGAGAGATGCCATTGGGATTTGTGATTGGTTGAGAGCGTATGGCATGTATGATTTTGTCCAGCAGCGTTTTGGGTGCGGCAGCGGATGTCTTGGAGCCTGCCATTGTCATTGGCGGGTCTACTGAGACAGAGCGGACCTC